>VMBQ01003933.1:54212-93937 GCA_007657795.1 Dreissena rostriformis
CTGGGGTGAACACCTTGTACTGGTTGCAGGTCATTGTAGTAGCTATGTCGTAGATTTCTGAAGGCGCCTCGTTAAAAACACAATAACAAACATTGCAAAGAACGTAGATTGTGAATTGTTAAATGTGAAACACAAGTGAATAGTTTTGGGTGGAACGCAAAATAACACGTGACCACTGGATATGAGTCAGTGTGTTACCACTGGATCAAGAATGTGCTACTGCCGACTGGTAATTAATTGTAACGGTAACTATTGCAGTGAATACCTCGCTACGTTGCACAAAACAGACGACTTTTAATCACAATGCCCTTAATGTCTCACAAGTTAGCATTTAATTTTATTTAATATCCGTAAATATCAGTTAAAATAATTAACCATGGATCACCCGACTGCTAATTGTTTTTTGCACGTGTGCAAACATCTGTGTGTAATATCAAGTCTGCCTGGTGTCTGGACTAGTGTAGTGTATCTTAAATTAGTAAATTAATTAGTAATGTCCCATATGGTATCAGGTATTCACCACGAGCTGTTGTTCAGTTTGTTTCCGACTATCAGTATGACCTTTACCTGTTTGTAAAAACCATGCTACTGAATTGTTATGGCCTTTTAAATATGTAAAAAAAAGCCTATTCATCGCTCTGGTACTTTTATTTAAGTACAGTGCGCTTTCAGAACGTTTTAATTCTTTACAGGAGAACAATATACGTTACTTTTAAGGCATCATTCCTGCCTTCAAGTTTATTGTTGGGAAAGATCTCATCTCTTCTTTTTATTTAACAGTGGAACTTAATTAAGTATACGTGCATGTAGATAATTTCGTTGTCATGTTTGGACATCAGATTAGTTTACGTTGGTTCCGAAAAGTACGACACTTAAACGAACACTTACTTAACAGTCAATATACATTGTCTACTCTAGAGAGAGTTTGGGTTTAATTCCTTTTCTAAATTGATGTGTTATAGTAATTACGGAAAGACTGTTATGATTATTACACGTATGTGTATGCTTGCTGACCTCCTGCAGTGGCAATTGCCTATGTCGATGTAATCAATACACTCGAACAGCATGAATAATAAATGAGGAACGTTGTGCTGTTTTTATTTATTTATTATACAGTCATTTGGATACTGAAGTTCTATTCGAATACTAATCCAGTATCCGGATAATCGGATATCCGAATATTTGTTGGCATCCGCAATATTAATAGATAACCATGAATAGTTCAAAATTGATTCATAAATTGAGATATTGTTTGCCTACACTATGGTGCCTTAAGCTTAAACTGAGTTGGCAAAAGGCTGAATCGAATATAAAAATATGATATCTTACAGTTTAAGTGCGTTAAATGACTTACAATAAATGTAAATGTGTCTGCACTTCATCATATTAAAAAGTGTCTTATTAACAACAACGAAGTGCATAATTGCCAATTAAAAGTAAAGTATTTTCATGTTTTTCAAGATAATGTTTGTGGTGTATTCTTACCAAAGTTAAATATTGGAACTTACTATCGACAATTCTTCGACAACATCTCGTTCCGTTGCATGCAAAGCTTGCTTTCTTAATATAAATATTATATAAGCTCAACTTTCAGGAATTGATACAATAAGCTAACAGAACTGTGCTACGTTTTATTATTATTTATAACTATTGTAATAAGTTATAGGTATAAACTGTTTACATTGTGTACTATACGTTTGTTATAAACAATTATTGACCTTTTGTAACCATATACTTCAAGACATATGTTTCCTTTTTGGTTCTCTCGTATGTGTGAGGTGTGCATCCTATTTCGAAATATCTATGTGTTGAATAACACATCGATAAATACAAATTCAATATTCCAAATGATGTTTGATACATGGTACAAACGTAAATTGTGATGTTTTTAAGAATGGTTTCATTTTCTCTATATCTCAAGCGAAAGCTAATTAGTTTTCGATATGCATACCATTCCAGATTTATGACTGTTGACTTCTGCAGACTACAGCAGAAAGCTCACAATACCTCATTGTATTGATGTGATGTTGATTGCTCTGCAGCGCATGCCTCATTTATTACAGACGTTTCATCTTAAAAGCGACATATGTATGGTTATTTAATGATAATATGTTAACTCATGTGTTCTAAATTAATAAAACCAAAACGCCGTTTGTCTTATAAATATACTTAGCATCGGATATCTCTGTTAGTGCAGAACTGTTCTCGCCGTAGAATTTCTCAAACGTACAGGTGAAGCGTGCTTATTGTCTCTCTTCTATTTTCTCTGCAATATTATTTGAATTTGTCGACGCTAAACGTGTGTTAGAAAACGTTTCATTACATTAATTACAGAACATGTGTGTTCTCACCATTATAACCTTTCGACGTAAAACAAGTGGATGCGAAGTGCATACTTATGTAGTTTAAAACATCCTAAAAAGACTTTTTAATATGGCAACCGTTGCAACTCCAGAAACTCTTTCAGGAGAGATTGTTTTGTTTTTATCCACTACTTTTATAGCAGAACGCCAAATATAAACATATCAAACTGGGATCAAAGGCAAACATGATAACAACATTACAGAAAATGCAAACATGTATTGGAAATGATAATTAAATAATCTACTTAAAGGAATATTACAGATAGTATCATACATTTTATTACGACGCTTGAACTTCGTGCAATTGTGCAAATCATTCATTCTCAGCCAATACGCTATCCAGATGAGTGTTTGTAAATAGTGTTTTGTTAGTAATAGTCAATCTGAAAAACTAGATCAGTGCTTCCGTAAACTATTTTTAATCATTACTTCTATTCAAAATTATAATGGAATTACATCAATAAAGTATTAAGAAAAGTACAGTAAACGTGACGGTAAATTCGCAAGCACATGTTGCAAACAGGATATACATAGTCGCGAGACATGGTTATCTGGTGAGCGTATTAAACGCTAGTTGAAAAATTTGCAAGCGAACACGTCATCACGTGTCGCAAATCCGGATTTTAACTAAAACGTCCTCAGGGTTTAATGTCAGGAATTAACGACAGTATGATTTCAATAAAATGTCTCATAGAATTCCGGTGGTATAACTAATTAACAATCTGTGTTTGATATCAAGCAATTACTGAGTCCAGACATCTTGCATATTTTGATGTTAATGTAATAAGACGAGGCCGTCGATGCTCCCATGCGGTAACATCAGTAATTTCGAATAAAGATATCATGTGTAGGATGGTTCAAATGTTACAAGAAGTGTCTGAATAGGGTGGTTCACGTACCTTTTTGCGGTATAAACACTGTTTTTAACTAGTTTCAAGGCAGGTCACATCATACGGCGTTCTCACTCAAACCTATGTAGAAGAACCCCACACCCAATACCTATTTGTTAAGAAGTTTGATTGCGTTCTGTATAATGACCGTCTTGGGCATTCTCGTATACAGGAAACGTTTTGGAATATACATTTGAACCAATAATACTAGAACAAATCTCACTAAATTAGCACACATGTATAACTCCATCGATGGGGAAACTGTTAATATCAACAGGAGGTCCTTTATGGCAAGTGACCAATTTCCAATCTACCTTAATAAGACGTGGTCGCCGATGATCAAATGCAATTAAATCGATAATTCCAAATACAGAGAGCCTGTTTTGTTGGATGGTGTTAGTGTTACAATGAGCGTTTGAATAGGTTGGTGTTCGTAAACTTGTAGAGGTATATGCACTGTTTAGAAAGTATTTGCAAAACGTGTACAATAATATGGCGTACTCACTCAAACTTATGTTGCGCTGTAGAAGAACCCCTCATTCAATAACGCTGTGCTAACATTTCGATTTGGTTCTATCTAATTGCCGTGTTGTGCTTTCCATTATAATATGCACACTAATTGCATTTTGAATATACAAATGAACTAATTGTACTAGAACTAATCTCATGAAATAAGAACACATGTATAACTTCAGCGAGGGGAAATTGTTAATGTCCCCAGTAGGTCCGTGATGGCAAGTAACCAATTTTCAATCAACATTCTGTATTGCACGTATTAAGCATTGCAATTTGGTTCATGTCTGCAATACATCCTGAATACTTAACTTTGCCAGCTTATGTTTTTTTCATTAACTCATTATGATGTCTGCGCGTTCCATGTTTACAGATCAATTATAAAAGAATAATGCAGTCATATCGGTAATGGTATAAGCAGATAGGTTGAAAGGTTGGTGGAGTCGATATGGCATCGTTACGCAAATGCCATAAATTTAACAACATTCTCATTATGAAAAACTGCAGAACAGACCATTTGGTTACTGTTCGGTGAATAGTTAAATACAATGAAGAGTCTAAAAACAGAAAAAGGACAAAAATGAATAACAAATAACACGAGGGTTATGTTGATCATGGGTCGCTTACCTGATTTTAACAAGAATTCCAATTTGATTGCACTGAAACATATGCATGGGGCTTTGTCACGAGGATATTAAGTTACACGCAAACAGACAAATCCCACGACTAAATAAAAGTTACTTTTAGAAAAGAGTGGGTCACACATGGAATATGAATATAAAGTTCTTTGGAAATCCCGTAAGCGGCCGTGCTGTTAACTAATCAAAATTTGATAGAAGGTAGCCCAAGGAATAGTTCCGTTAAATAAGTCTGAAATTCGATCATCGGGTTATGAAAATATGTATATACTTTCTTTATTTAAGGAAAACTATCGCGCTTTGTGCATGGTATCCACGTTTGTAAAGAATCAAACTAATACCTAAGAATTGTATAACGTGTCACCATAGGAACCTTTCTATGAAATGATATTAAAACTCGATCTTCAATGGCTTAGACAAATATCTTCAAAGATTTCGATATAGCCGGACAAGGAAAGCAACCATGCCTACCGCTGTCATATTGTTGTTTCTTGAGACTAAATGTACTTGAGAGAACTTAAATATAAGGCAGAGGTTTATTTTGCCACGGTAATCATATTTTAACGAACTTTCTTTGAATAACATCAGGCTAAAGTGAGCTAAAACAAATGATTGCAGACCCTTTATGTATGCGATTCGAAGTAAATATGGTAAACGGCATTCCCCGGTCCTGACGCATTAAGTGAGAACACGAATTTTAGATCTAAGTTCATCTTGGAAAGATTCGGAGAACGCTCCCCGACTAGAAATCAAACCCGGGACCATTCGGTCGAAAGGCGGATACCATAAACATAACACTACTGCGACTGAAATATTTTTGACATGCGTCAAAATCCACCAGTGAACCACTCGTCTTGTTGTTGCGATGTGTTTAATCATGCAGTTTGCAAATACCTATAGATGCCAATGGTGTACGTCTTAAGGTTAGTGTCCGCTGATATTTGCACGTTAAATCTGTTTGTTGTAAAGCTAAGCCTCCAGACAATTCTACTAACACATATATTAACCAAATGTCATACTATGAAAATATAATAAAAAAGTTTAACAAAATCTGCTTCTAACTGGAATATTACAGTTTCTCAAATATGAAACAGGTTCTTTAATTTGATAGAGTTGTACAAAAAATTGATAGTTATTTTCAGACAATAGTCTGCAGCTCAAACGGAGAAAATCTATCGAGCCATGGCATCGGAAAGTAGGTGTTGGTATCTATTCTAGATGTTATCTATGATGTGTGTGTAAGAGACCTTCTGAAGCAAATGCTAACACGCTACCACTACACCACGCAGGCTTTTGAAATTGGCAACAGTTATAAGCGCTATATTGGTAATTCACATTTGTGTTTTGATATTTTATCGATGCAAGGCATTTTCAATGCTATATCTTTCTCATTTCAATTGACGGTTTTCATTTAAATGAACATATGTTTAAACTTTTTTCATAGTCCAGAATGTTATTTTGGTTGTCCGAAAATAATTCATATTCACTCTTTTGAATACATAACTTTTTTTTAAATTGGCATTTTTCCAAACTGTGAAAAAGTCACTTTACGTACATCAATAAGTCAATGCTTAATTTAGGTTTGCATAATCGACGCCATCACATCCACATGCGAGAATGCATTTTACTGATGCTTTGAAAATGTATAGTGAATATATTTGCGCTTCATATCAAGAACTGGTAATTGCAATACAAGCATCAGATACAATTAATAACAGTCTCCAAACAACGTCTTAAACTTCTGAAACATCTTACAATGTTTTGTATTTACTGATTTTGTTTATGTTGTCATGATCGATGCATCAGCATTGTTCTAATTTCGTTCTTGATTATTTGCTCCAGCAAAAAGGTTTAAGTAGATCGCATATTGGAGGGAGAATTTCAAGCATTTTGAAATAGCACTTTGAGTTAAAATACTGTTACGAGTCAGGCTTGGCCTCGCATTGACGATTTTTATTGATCTGGGGGTAGCTGCTTTCTAGAGTGGCTGGTCCTGTCTATTGTATCCGCTGGTGGTAACAGTTGTTGTTGTTTCTGCTGCTGATGATGGTGAACTGTTGTTATGTTATTGTAACTGTGAATGGTTGATGTTGTTAATGACTCCAAATTAAAGGGTTAAAGACGAAAAGAATCTGAGAAACAGAATAAGATTTTATTGAATATGGCAATAATAGTGCAGTTATAAGTGCAATGTAACCTATCAAAACGTACTATTACCGAAAAGAGACTAACTTGCTCAAAGATCGTTACGTAAAATATGAAAGATGGTCGATATTTAATCATGTAAATATTATATAAGTTAACAATTCTTAATAATAATAAGTTGTAAAGAGTCGCACCTATTTTCTAAGTTGAATTTGAAGTAAAGTTAATAAAAACCGAGATGGAGTTCAGGCTCTGAGAAAAAGTTAGGAGTCACGAATAAGCACGTACGGGCTATTTATACTCGCCACGGTGCCACAGTGTGGTATGCCACAGTGTGGTGTGCCACAGGCCACATTGTGGCGTGCTACATGCCGCACATTCTGATGTGGCACCACATTGGGCTGCGCCACAACTTTGGTTGCGCGCCACAATCCCTGTGGCATGACTAAGCAAATTACGGTATTTTGTGGCAGCTAGGTGCGCGTCGTTTACAATAGCTATTATAAAGGCTAATGCATTATTTTCGTGTTATAATAACTTGTTACAAATAAATGGGTCCATATTACACCTGATAAGATCATAATAGCGTTTAAAATACGAACCTCAACTCGTTTATGAGCAGTTCTTTCATGAGCAAACATACTTTCGTTAGTTAGTATATACCGGAAGTAAACAGACCAATAATCAAGATGGCTGACATGAAAATGTTGGAAAAGAACGCTGCGAAGTAATAAACAAAATACATCATCATTGATAATATAAAATGAACCCTACTGAGCTGTTTTGTAGAGAAGTATACATGCCATTGAAAAACACTAACATATAAACAAGAGAACGTCAATGACAAAGACCCCATTAGCTTGGAATTAAGCGTGACTTCAACAAAGGAAAATTGCATGCGTACGAAAGTACGTTAAATAGCTTAAGTGGGAGTGGAAAAAACAACTGGAAAACATATGCATTGAGTAGATTGTTTCGTGACTAGTAAGAAACGACTACATAATTCTTGTGGTTCAGCCAGCGCAAAACAATAAAAGTAAGTATGACAGACTCTACCCTGCAACAACAAAAGTTCCAACTTAATACAAGGTAAGTGATATTGATCATGTTAAAATTAAAACCTTCTAATTTGAGACCCATGTCGACTCCCAACATTTCTGTAACCTTTAGTGTCAACACATTGCAAACAAAACATGTCTATGAAAAGAAAACCGGCGTTACAATTAATAGTTAAATGGTATTCCTAATATGTAATACAAGAGGAACAATATGATCGGTAACGTGGTTTGTCGGACGCCATTATACAATAGTATAACTGCAAATAGTACGTTCATGCTACGACAATAGAGGAATGTAACATGAATATACCGTCTACTTATGATGATAAAACTTATACTTTATATTGTGTATACAGCAATGTGTCAAAAGTCAAATAACAGTACTTAATTTAAAGTTGATCTTAGTTGATAAAAAGATTCAGTTGTAACCAACTATTCATTTCATGCCAACAATAATTCAATATAAATAATTGTTTAAAATGAAACATTTTATATTAAAAATACTTTTTATTATTGAGTTAATGACTCTTCATACACGTTTTGGTACAACGTTACCACACACTATTTATATACAAACATAACTTTTTAATTCGCGGCATCATGGTCGTTTAGAAATTGCATTACTAGTGTTACACAATGTTTCAATAAAAAAAAGTAAATGTAAACAATCTTGCTTTAATGTTTCGCCTTTTTATAACAATATATACCATTACATAAATTAACCGCTTTATAGTGTGCCAACAAGAATAT
Source organism: Dreissena rostriformis (assembly GCA_007657795.1). Taxonomy (NCBI): domain Eukaryota; kingdom Metazoa; phylum Mollusca; class Bivalvia; order Myida; family Dreissenidae; genus Dreissena; species Dreissena rostriformis. The sequence continues at coordinate 62,570 of VMBQ01003933.1, forward strand.
CAATTAAATTATGGTGCGCATTTCCAAAAAAATGCAATAAATGAAAGAACGGTGAAAAGATATTGAACCTATAACTCGTGGGAAGATCAAGAGACCAGAAAAATGACAGTGACCTGACATTGGAGCGGATTCATGTGACAATACATGCTATCTACCCTATGCTGCATATAAGCTTTTAAATTGGGATCAAATGTGCTATTTTTCAAATGGCAATCATTTCATCAAAATTCACTGATTTGGAACTAGCTAACAGTATGAGCATGTCCAGCCTACAAAAGTTCCGCATATAACTTGTCATCAACTTCGGATTGTAAGTTTCTGAAATCTATGGCGAAAACGTTAAGTTTTATCAATATATAAGCAATCGTATGACACATTAAAAGAGTTTAATGACATATTGCCATTATGGTCATTCCCGAACAACTGGGCATTTTTTTTCGGACATGCATACTCTTTGCGTGTGTTCTTCTTTTTACATGAAGTATTTTAAAATACAACGACCTTTCCAGAAGTAATTAAAAGTAAATATTGTAATAAAATATCACAACGTCAACAAAATAAAGATACTGAAATACAATAGTTTGGCTGTATATATTTTAATACACGTATAAAGGCTCTATCTCACAAATATAATAATAAATGACGGTTAGTGTTATGTCATCATATTTTAAACATACTTTATACAGTTATATTATCAATATATTATTCCAACTTCAGGCATAAAATGCACACGTTATATACTCTATACTTCATCAACTTAAGTAATACAAGCAGGATGCTTTCTTTGTTGTGAAATATAATAATTGTATTGATAACTGATATAGTGGCAGAAAACATACCTTTACAAATTGTTATTTATTTTGAGTACATATAATAAAAAAAACATTTATTACAAAGATATTATAAGCATCAACAAAGCACAAATTATGACGCTTTTCCTAAAAATACCTGTACAATCTAATTCTTGTTTGTCATGACAAACAACGAATTAACTTACATGTTCTTTGCTTGATTTCATAAATGTACTGCGCTAAAAAAAAGAAGATAATAGTTCTTGATCTGGTTGATACTTGTTATTACATAATTTAAGGCAACTCATTATTAAATAGCCAATCGTGATACACCGAATTCAACAAATATCCTTTTTATCTTCACATGTAAGGGAGAAAATATTTGACTTACTTTTTGTGCGAATGAATGCTGTATATGATTTGGATCAAGACTCATTGATGATTTAACGACTTTACCACAAACACATATTTCATTTTCTTTTAAAAATACGGCTTTGAGTAGTCTTTACTTTTAAAACATAGTCTCGAACAAAAATAAATAAAATGATTTATCTTAAAGCTATAATCGTCTTAATTTCACAAATTAAAAACTTCAAACTTAGATGACGCACTATTTTAGTTTGATTTAACACAAAAGATGGGATTAAACATCTTAAATAAAAAGTGTATGAATAATTTGGTTATTAAATATCTTTATCCATTAATACTGAACACTGAACAACTACATACACATTTACAACATACGACCAATTAATTGATAAACAAAAAACTAAAAATTGCATAATAACGCTTATTTTACATAGCATGTATGCACATGATTGCAGCATAAAACATAAAAACAGTTTTAATGTAAAAACTTATATTACAGCACATTTCTTTCACCGAATCGTCGAGTTAAACAAAAGCATACACAGTTACTCAGATTGCATAGTCATGTTACATAAATAATTTGGTAACAATGCTACCTGTCCATCGATATTATTGTGCTTTATATTGCGACACAAAGACAAGTGTAGCGCATACATATGCGCCAGTTAATCTAAGATGTTCCAAGCAGGGGATAAAACTAAACAAATCTATCTTATTTTTTATTGTGGCAGGATTACAAGTCAGGGCCATCGTATAATCAGTGCACCGCGATTTGCGCAATGTCATTAAGATCCCGCAGCTAGTTGGGCGGTAATTCGTACGTTAGATTGTCACACAAAGACAAGTCCAGGCCCTCATAGTTGCATCGTATGAAACTGTTCACTAGATTAAGAAGATCTTACAATACACTTTGTATTAATGGAACTTGTTTACACCAGCTAAAGCTTAACCCGAAAATAAGTCTAGCCCATCATACTTACAGTTTTATTAAATAAATGTTCAAGTTGTGCACATCGTGCAATGAATTCGGTATCAATGTCACCTGTCCGTTTACATAAATGTGCTTTAGTTTCTGACATGAAGACAATATAAATCAATAACACTTGCATGCGACTGAGAGGAATTCCAGGTTATGAACATCACGCCGTTATCTTTGTATCAATGTTACCCTGTAATCTATATCAATTTTCTTTCAATTGTGATACAAAGACATGTTTACTCATCATATAGGCAGCCTGATGAAATGACTCTAAGGTTATGAAGATCAAGTAGTAAGTTTGGTATCAATGTCAGCTGTTCATCTTGACAGATTGTGTAAGGGCGTGAACAAAAAAAAGACAAATCTATCATAATTGCAGCCTAACGTACTCAGTTTGGTATGATTGTCACCTGATCAACTAGACGAGTGTATTTAACGTGTGGCACCCGTCATGTTTTTGGAACAAATTGCACAGTTCCTAGCGTTCAATAATCTGAAGACTGTTACTATCGGATAGGTTCAATTCATCACACTTGAATATCGAACTTTTTTAGTCGGTAACCACCAGATTGGGACCACCGCGTAACGAATTTGGTAACAATGTCACGTGTTCGCCGAGTACAATGTTCCTAAGACTGTTACACGCGGACAGGTCCAGTCCATCACAGTTGCCTTTTAAATTAATGCTCTCCAGCTTAGGAAGACCACGTACTGCATTTGGTAACAATGTCACATGTTCACCGAGTATAATATTACAAAGTATGCTTCACGCGGACAGGTCCAGTCCATCACAGTTGCAATTTAAATCAATGCTCTCCAGGTTAGGAAGACCACGTAATGCATTTGGTAACAATGTCACATGTTCACCGAGTACAATATTTTTAAGACTGTTACACGCGGACAGATCCAGTCCATCACAGTTGCAATTTAAAATAATCATCCCCAGGTTAGGAAGACCGCGTAATGCATGTGGTAACAATGTCACGTGTTTACCGAGTTCAATATAAGTAAGACTGTTACACGCGGACAGATCCAGTCCATCGCAGTTGCAATTTAAAATAATCATCCCCAGGTTAGGAAGACCGCGTTATGCATGTGGAAACAATGTCACGTGTTTACCGAGTTCAATATGAGTAAGACTGTTACACGCGGACAGATCCAGTCCATCACAGTTGCAATTTAAAATAATCATCCCCAGGTTAGGAAGACCGCGTAATGCATGTGGTAACAATGTCACATGTTCACCGAGTTCAATATAATTAAGACTGTTACACGCGGACAAGTCCAATCTATCACATTTACATTTTAAGTCCATACTCTTCAGGTAAGGAAAACCACATGATGCATTTGATAACAATATCACATATTCACATAGTTTAATATTTATAAGACTGTTACATGCGGACAAGTCCAATCCATCACATTTGCATTTTAAGTTTATGTTTGCCAGTTCAGGTAAAGCAAATAATGCATTTGGTAACAATGTCACATTTTCACCGAGTTCAATATTATTAAGACTTTTACATGTGGACAAGTCCAGTCCATCACAGTTGCAATTTAAATCAATGCTCTTCAGGTGAGGAAGACCACGTAATGCATTTGGTAACAATGTCACGTGTTCACCGAGTACAATATTTTTAAGACTGTTACACGCAGACAGATCCAGTCCATCACAGTTGCAACTAAAGCTAATTTCAGCTAGCTTAGATAAAGCTCATAATGCATTTGTTGCCAATGTCACATATTCACCGATTTTAATTTTCCTAAGACTGTTACACGCGGATAAGTCCAGTCCATCCCATTTGCAATGTAAGTTAATTTCTTCCAGTTCAGGTAAAGCACATAATGCAATAGGTAACAATGTCACACGTGAACTGAGTTCAATTTTCCTAAGGCTGTTACACGCGGATAAGTCCAGTCCATCACGTGTGCAATTTAACTTAATTTCTTCCAGTTCAGGTAAAGCACATAATGCATTTGGTAACAAGGTCACATTTTCACCGATTTCAATTTTTCTAAGGCTGTTACACGCGGACAAGTCCAGCCCATCACATTTGCAATTTAAATTAATGCTCTCCAGTTGGAAATACCACGTAATGCATTGGGTAACAATGTCACATGTTCACTGAGTACTATTTTCTTCAGACTGTTACACGCAGACAGATCCAGTCCATCACAAAAACATTTTAAGTAAATTTCCTCCAGTTAAGGAAGACCACGTAATGTATTTGGTAACAATGTCACATTGTTATTTAATAGAAATGTACCTTTTTCAATTGAACCTATTTTAACTGTCCTAAGATTGTTACACGCGGAAAGGTCCAATCCATCACATTTGCAATTTAAATTAATTCGCTCTATGTTAGGAAGATCACGTAATGCATTTGGTAACAATGTAACATTTTTACCGAGTGTAATATCTCTTACACTGTAACTCGCGGACAAGTCCAGTCCATCACATTTGCAATTTAAGTTGATTGTTTCCAGCCCAGGAAAACCACGTGTGTTTGGTAATAATGTCACATGTTCACCGAGTGCAATATTCTTAAGACTGTAACACGCGGACAAGTCCAGTCCATCACCAATGCAATTGCATCTTAAGTTAATTTCCTCCAGGTTAGGAAGTTGAGGAAGACTACGTAATGCATTTGGTAACAATGTCACACTTGTACCTATAACAATCTGCGTAAGACTATGGAACGCAGAACAGTGTACTCCCTCGTTTTTGCAGCATAAGTTTTTGTCTTGCTGTACATGACGATCACTCAATGTGCTTGAAGACGGTGTCGTGCAACTGGAACACGATGTCAATATGTGTTGAAATAATTCCGAAAAGGAGTTTGATGTGAGTTCCACTGACTGGACGTTTGACATATTCTTCAAAACAATGCATTTTAAGATTTCATTGTTAAGTTTGACATCCAAATAAAAGTTATGGAGTTGAAGATGTATTTCTTCATCAGGAACACAGTTGGCCGTTGCCTCTTCATAACCTGCTATTATAAGATCTTGAAGTCTGCGTCCAATATAACCGACCAAGGAACGATGGACCCTGTCATGATCTGCATACATTTTAAATGCACGAGAAAGTCTATTTGCAGCGATAATGTTGAGTCCACAGATAAATTTAAATACTTGACTGATTTCCACAAAATGTAATTGGCCGTTATAAATTTGCTGGTGAAGGTCACTGTCAATGAGCTCTACATTACTGGCGATATGGAGTGCAGCAAGAAATTCCTGGGCACTTTTGTGGATGAAAGACCATGTGGACGGTCTATAAGACAGTGTTGACAGCTTTCTCTCTGTCAGAATACCGGTCTTAAGTGCAAACACCTTCTCTTCCACTGTCAAATACTTTGACAACTCTCTGTCATTAAATACTAATGCATGTTTCTTTCCATCCTTGAACAATAGATGAAAAGCTGCTTTTGATAAAGATTCGATATACCCGATATTAAGTTTCAGGTATTTCGTGTTTCTGAAACAAGTAAATGCACAGGATTGGAAATATGTGATCTTACTGTTGGCCTTTTTAAAAAGACTATCCAGTAGCAGGCTGTACAATTCACATAATGATCCTATAAGAAATGCATTTTCCAACCATAGACAAACAGTGAGTGTAAGAAGCAATGGTGTTGCTAACAACTCGGTTAGTTTGTGTTCATTAATGTCCGATATAAATGTGTTCAATTTTGCATCCACATTTTCACAAATGAGACATTCCAGTACAGATTTACTTAGCACACATGGGTCAATTACCCCTTCTATTTCCAGCAGACAATCCATAAGAGATGTTTTTAATAGTTCGTCCGACATTTTCCAGGGTCTGGTAGTGATGAACACAACACACGGTGCCGCTAATATAGGTAATGGAAGTTTCCCGTCAGGATCAGACCATTCGTCCAGACCATCTTCAACCACAAGGCATGTTTCTTTTGTCAAAATGGTTAGCAAGAGCGTGTAAGCATTCCTAACGTCATCGGCATCATCATATAACATTTCAATTATTTGTGTTTTAATCATCTCCACTACTTTGCGTTCCCTTCTCGACTCTCGTAGTGCAATATGAAAGACAAACCTAAACTCACGCAGTGATTCTGCATCGCTAAACATAGTTTTCTTTTCAGTACTCTGTGGTGAAGTATTGCTTATGCTGCACCAATCAACCACCAATTTGGCAGCGAATGTAGATTTCCCTTTCCCAGGCTCACCTTGTAAAAATATGTGATTCCCAACTTTCTGTACCGAGTGAAAAATGCCTTTGTACGTACATAGCTGCTCCGTTTTATTTCTCGTTCCGTCCTTTTCCGTTTGAATTCGGACTATTTTAGGTGTAGCATATATTTCCATCAACGACTTCACATGACTTGGCATCAGTGGTGATATAGATATGTGCGCCACATTTTTTGTGTTATACTGTATCAACCGTCGGCGAAATTCTAAAAACAAGCAAGCAATTATAAAACACATTTGTTTGTAAGCATGCAATTTTATCCTTCAATAGCTATTAAATACCACACCCATAGAAAAGTATGAATAGTAATTTCAACATCACGTGTTTACGTAAAATGTAAAGCTGACTATTTACCTTCGATCTCACGCTCGACGTCGTATTGGTCCATCGATGAATGGCGTTTCTGAATTGAAACACCCGAATTCTGAATTAGTTTACTTAATTCTCTTTTACAGTCTTCTGTATATGTTTGTGTCAGTTCCTTGAAGTCCTTTCCCGATTCTTCTTGCAGTGCGTGTACATTTTTATCTAGTTTTGATAGGCATTGTTGTATATAATTTTCCAGTGTAGTTTTTGACTGCTCGGACACTTGTTTGGCCTGTTTTAATGTATCACGTGCGTCTTTCAGCAATTGACCCACATCCGCCACCGAAAGTGTTAAGTTTTCTGATTGTAACTGTTGATAAAATCGAAAAAAATATTATATTTATATGTCACCAGCATTGTGAGATATTACCTTTTTTTCGGTTTCATTATGTAAATGTATGCTTAGTCAATTATGATTTGATAAATATGTTGAGTAAATACTTAAATAAGAAATTGACAAATCCAAATTGCAAATGACGCGTTAAATTCTTTTGATTTTGTAGTGTATGCATAGTGTTACCGAGGTTACATCATTAATCAAGTTCATTTAATGACACATTATTATTAATTCATTGTGTTACTTCTTAACAAAAAAGAACGATAAACCTGTGTTAATTTTCTGACTGCATCTTGTGCAATGCGGTCACTTGCAAGACTTTTTGAATCACTGAGTAAAGCGATCAATGTTTTCAAATAGTCATCGAGGTCATCGTTCGTCACTTTACAGTCAGACGAATGTCGAACAGATTTGCATACGTCACGTGCCTGTCGGAAGAAAGTTAAATGATCGTTTGATTGTGTGTGCATATTTAAAACTGGAAAAAGTATGTTAAGTAGAAACGCAGTGCATTGTTCACATGACGTTTTATATTAACGTAAATAATAACAGTCATCCGGTAAAAATAATTCAAATGAAATTTAAATAAGATGGGTTATGCATGATAAGTACAATTTTAATGAAAGTTTTCTTTTAACTTGACTTTTCCAACTTATATATCATACCATATGAATAATTTAAACATTACACATGCTAGTTTACCTTTGCCAACATACAGGAATGACTTGGATGCTGAGGTGCTATGCTGAAGGACAACTTGCTATCAAAGATTGCACAATTCAAAATTATACTGATGACGCCGTTGAAATCGGTTTCTTCGAAAGAATTCACTGTAATATACCCATCTGGAGGCATATAACATTTTGCTAATTCCCAATGATTACTCGCCCATTTTTCTGCAGAGGTATTATTCCATGACGGACCATTGTATCTGTGCGCTTTGATAATTTCCTCGCGAACTTCATCGCATATCCCGTTTGGACAGGGTCGTGGTTGTTTGCCAGCGTTGTCATGCATCTTGCAAACTGGGTTGTGTTTACTCTTATTGCACACTTTATTTGTGGGGCATTTCAAAAGGTTCGAAGTAAAGCAACAGTTGCATGTTATATTCGCTGGAAGCCTTAAATTAGACGCCACCGATTGTATGATACTTGTCTGAAAGTTGTTCACTTCCCTGTCAACGAAATCATGCAACCCTGTCTTTGTTATATTGATTGCCAGCCATGCTTTCAGCCAGTTCGTCATTTCCTTCTCGGAGAAAACTTCTCCAAGGCTCGCCATTTTTATTCTTAAGCAAACACTTGAACATTTCAATCCATCATACACGTGCTAAGAAGCCATTGTTGACCTGAAACAATGGATATAAAATGCACCATTGATTAGCAGAAAAGTGTGGCGCACCTAATAAGCAAGTTTTATGTTGATTGTATTAAAAATTGGCTTTGTTTTAATCTGTGAAACTAAGTTTTTAACTCCATATAATACTAGACAATAGATAGTATTCGAACATTCTGGTACCTTTCTATATTTATTAGGAAATATGTGACCTCCATAGTGTTTACACATTTTATTTCTTTTTACTTTGTGACCTAGTTTGAAATATCACATGACCCATTTTCAAAATCAAGCATCGTGTTTATTGTTTGTTTAACAACACTATGATTATCTATAGCGGACAGTAGAAATTGTATTTTCGAGTGATTTAAAGTGCTTATGTTCGTGTGTTTTATCATAAAATGGAAAGCTGTTTGGAGGAAAATAGTGGTGTTAGTAGTGATGACGAGGATTTTGACGTGTGTATATACCGCTTAAAAACCATTTCGTGATTTCGGACAATGGAAACAAAGGAGAAAATGGCGAAAAATGGCAGGCCGTGACAAAGAAAAGAAAAAAAGCAAGTTGTAGTAGTAGCGAACGTTTTGGTAACTTTTCTACTGATGAGAAACTCAACAGTGTATTTGCTCAATTAAATAAAAACTTTGAAAAGATAAGTGATGTAGAATACGCGTGCAAATGTTTTAGAGACAGGAGCATGTCAAAAGTATTATGTTATAGATCAATAGACATTGAGGCCAGAAGCATGCGAAAAAAAAAATATTTTATGGAACAATGGGTGCAATAATACGGAGATAAATATTTAGTATTTCGGTTTTTGGAAAATGAGTTAGGAATTTGCACAGAAGATATCTATATAGAGAGGGCACACCGATTAGGACGAACGTCTCCGCAAGCATACAAAGGTTTAGGTGACCAGAAACGACGACCTTTAAATGTCAAGTTCTAGAGACTATAATAAGACTGAAGAGATCATGAATACAAGTTCTGAAACCTTCTGAAGAACAGCATCTTCGGGATTGATAGGCACTATACGAAAGAAATCTCTAAAGCAAGATCGACACTGAACAAGTCATTAGAAGCAGCTGATGCCAGATCGAACAGGAGAAAGAAACAGATACGCTACCCAGCCAAATTATTTATGGACGGCAGGTGTGTAAAAGATATGTTCCTTGACTGGTTCGATGTGCTAAGGACAGATAGACTAGTTGGATTAAATACCAGGTCATCAAGAGAACAAGAGTTAGGTTAAAAATCAAAACGGAAGATCTATTACAATGACACAATGGTAGACTGTATCGACAGCAGAGTTTTTGTTGATTAAAACAACACAGAGCCATCATCGCAGACAAGATCCACCTACAAAAACGAAAACAATCCGGAAACTAGGTTAATAACATGCGACTAACAAATAGAACTTACATAACCTGGTTATTACCGGAAATTGCACAACAATCCACATATCGTCAACGAAGCACGTCTTAAAGTAAAACAACAACACCAATTGTCCACAACGAAACTGCTAACCTTCCAACTTTTTTTACAAAATCTTTGGGAAAACCCAAACGAGGAACGTGCTAAGCGATCATACCACTGGCAGATAACGTGATAAAAATAGCGCGGGGATAAACAAACTCTCTGTGGCATCCCAGACCAGTAAACATCTTCATTTTAAAAATAGGTTTTAGAATGACACGTGTGAACTCCTTATATGTGGAGATTATTAATCCAGAGTTAGGGATAGACCAGATTTTGTTTTATATGACACTGTTCTTGACTGTTAAGAAAAAGTGTAACCTAATGATGATGTACAAGATGTAAACTTACCAAGATGTAACCTAGATAAAACTGTAAATGAGTATGGGAAGTTATTATTGGATTTTTGTAAAATGTCAGGTATATGAATAGTGAAGGGTAGAATAGGTTCGGAATTAATTTGGAATTAGTAGTAAAAGGTGATAAGCAGGATGTACATTTTGGGAAATTATTCACTAAGGTCATTAACAATTGGCTTAAAATGGGGCTGAAAACTATCATGTCTACATGGAGTCACGGGCTGGATTCGGGCAAAATATGGGAAATGTTGATAGTATATGTGTATGACAAAGTGCCATTAATTAGTTATTAAGTGAACAAAAAAGATTGTATGCCATATGTGTTGATTTCACCAAAGCGTTCGAGTACTTGGTGAAGGACATCATTTGGTATAAACAGTAGAAGCTAGGCGTTAGAGGGAAAATGCTTAATATCATCAAATCTATGTATACAAATTTGAAATCAAGAATTAAATTAGGTAACACAATACGTAATGAATGTTCTTTCCTGCTTTTTAGGTGTAAGACAAGGGGAACCATTATTACCGTTCCTATGTTAAATGTATTTGAATGACTTAAAAGAACACTATATGTTAAATGGTTTTAAAGGAATTCATATTGGTATGCTAAAATTATTTTGTTGTAATATGCAGATGACATTGTTATTATGGCGGAATCAGAGAGAGAACTTATTAAACGTTTGTCTTTGTCGGAGGAATATTGAGATAAGTGGAAATATGTGTAAACACAAATAAAACAAAGGTTATGGTTTTTGAAAAGGGGAGGGCAACTTTGGAGGGATATTGAATTTTTGTTCAAACCCCAAGCATTAGAAATTGTTAAATCATTTACATACTAAGGAATTGTATTCACTACAGAAGGATCTTTTGCAAATACTTTTGAAATCATTGCAGGCCAAGACTCGAAGGCTGTTTTTAATCTTAACTCATACTTAGTAAACTTTCCAACAAGTTCAATACATACCAAATTAAAGTTTTTTGATCAGCTTGATTAACCAAATTGTAAATTATGGGTCAGAAATATGACTGAGTCAATTGCAATTGAAAGAGTTCACTTAATTTTTTGCAACAATCTACTAGATGTGAAAATTCAAACACAGAATAAGTTTGTTTGTGGGGAACTTGGAAGAACATCATTGAAAACTAATAGAGCCATGAATGTAATAAGGTTTTGGTTGAAAAGTATTCTGTTAGAAGTTCACAAGTATGCCAAGTGCATTTATAGCCACATGTGGGTGAATTTAATAATTAAATTCGCAAATTCTTGGGCAAACTTTGTGTGTTATCTGTTGCAGTACTTAGGCGTGCATTATGCATGGCTAAACCAAGGTGTAGGTGATGAAAAGTGTTTTTATCCTTGGTAAAGTCTAGATTAAAAGATGCATTTATCCAAAATTGGATGTCAGAGCTTAATAATTCCTCGAGAGAAATAAGTAACAGTCAGTTTTGTAAATTTGAATTGCAACCTTACTTTAAACATATCAGTATAAATAAGTTTAGATTCGATCTTTGTAGATTAAGGGTTTCATCACACCGATTACAAATTGAAGCAAGCAGATGGCATAAACCTAAATCTATATATTTTCAAGAGAGAAAATGTCAACATTGCGATGTTCTTGAGGAGGAATGCCATTTGTTATTAGAATGTTCCTTATATGATGATATTAGAAAATTGTAAATAAAAAAATATTACTGGAAAATACCAAACATGATAAAATGTATTGCTTTAATGCAATCTGATAATACAAGTACCAACAGAAAAATAGCCAAGTTTGTAAATAAAGCATTTATTCACAGAAATCTGTATGAATAGTATAATGATTAATTGTTTATAATTTATTACATAAACTTGACATCTCGCTCTCTTGTAGATTCGTCTTTTTTATGTAATGGCTATAATATTGTTAACTAGATTCTTAATGCTTAATTCATTGTCCTACACCTTTTCATGTATTACTACTTTATTTAAACACTTATGAAATATAATACTGATCACAGTTCATGCCTTTATATATGTTACTATGTTTTGAAAATGTTTACTTATGGACTGTATGTCGATTGTATATTGAATAAACCATTTATTTCGTGACAAATGACCAATAGTTAAGGTCAATATAGGGTTTTCAATGAAGATGTTCAAGACGAACGATGGAATAAAAAGGAAAGGCGACCACAAAGCAAGAGCTATGAATAATACTATGACCTAAGAAACCATTCTTTGTTTTAATCAGCTATCATATTTGGTTACGTATTCTGGTTGTACCATGGATCGCCTGAATTTGTCTCGTATTTATGTGTTTTGCATCAATCATTCAGAGCCTGGAAACAATGTGACATACAAAAATGTATAGAAACTACAGTATCAGTTTTGTAGCATTATTTTACTTTTGTCTTATTCAATGTTTATTTTATATTTTGTTAGCTTCATATGTCAAATGCATGGCTTTTAAAATCTATGTCCGCGTTTGTTAATCCAAACTTTGTTACTTAGATTATTTGCGTATTGCTGCGAGTTATAAAACTATATTGGTGATTAATAAGAGCAAATAAATGGCGTTCTTTAATAACTAATGCAAACCATGCAAATGCATCCATTTGACATAAATAAAGCATGATTGTTTAAAATGAGTTTTATTAGTTTTAGGAATAATTTGTATAATTAACCTTCAAATTGCCGTTTACATTCAGTTGCCATGTTTTATTCATTTAAAAGTCTTATTTCACAAACAAGACATGCTGATGATGTGAATTATATGTACATGTGTCTACAATCAACAAAACAATAAGCTTAAATTTACATTTAACATTGATGTCGGGCATCTTGAATTAAAGGGGACCACTTGATCTGTCGCTTGAGGTCTGGATATCAAGTGGGACACTTAAGGAATAACAGACACTCACAAACAGTGGTTTTCGAGTTAAATGATATTCATTTTAGATTCGACCTTCAAAGAGTATCTGCGACTGTTAAGCATTAACGAAAACAAATGACGTCAGTATTCGTTGCACAAAGTGCATGCGCCGATCACGTGGTGAATAATTATTAAAACGCTCTTAATAATATATAACATAATTTGGATGAAAGCGATACAAACGCTTTTTCTCTACGATTTTGATTGATGACTATCAATAAACATACATATATTATGTTCTTCTTCATCAAAAGTGTTATTTTGGTTGGTTTTGATATAAAGCATACAATCTTTATTGAATAACTTACAATGATATATTTTTTGAAAAACTGTCATTTTGACAAACTGCCAAAGAGTCCCTTCAAGTAAGTTAACATAAATTACCTTTTCATACGAGTAAGGTATCAGAAAATCCATATAATCGCAACTTTAACTTTTAACAAAAAGCTGTGAACGAATATATGCGGACCGCTAGAAGAACATATTGCAGTGAAGTGTGTCACGCGCTGTAAACATGAGCTGTTAGCCACAAGTCCAACAGGAAGTTTTCCTCCATTGGTCTGTTTCCTTAAAGTTATGACTAACTAGAATGATGACAAGATCTATGAATAAGCCACGAATGGTAAAACAAGTACATAAAGTTCAAAATTATCACAAAGAAGACGTTTAAAGTAAGAGTCTGACGTTTATGACTGTTGAACCTTTATAGAACGTTTATTTAAGATTGACTGCATTTTACGCCTTATAAGTTACCATTTTTTAAGAATCTTAAGTTGGGAAGGATAATTTTCCGGAAGTACATTTAATAATTTCTGCCATTTTACGCTGATATGCATTATTTTTTATTTGTATTAACTAATTTCGTATTAACATTTTTGTTTGCGCACAGCGATTTTCTATTTAAATCGGTATTGTTTAGGTAAACATATCTTAAAGCGTCAAGGTAGTGATTTCGAGCAATAAGAGTGGATACTTTAAACTACAGTCAATATTTAATGAAGGTTTATTACTTTACTTATTCTATTTTGAGAATAACCCGTCCACTTCGCTGCAAATTGCAGCTGTGAATCTAATATGAAGTTAATTGACTATTGGCTCGAAGTATCAATACGTCTAACAATATCATCAACAATGAGAAGTTTCGAAATAATTATTGAGCGAAATTCATCTCTACGCGTACAGTCCCATTTATATTTAACGTCAGTGAATGTCTCGAAACTAGGTGGACAATTATTACAAAATAATGAAAAGTGTAACGGCGCGTGATCACTACACTCGTTCAATTCGCCAACAGTAAATTTTGATAACAATGGAAAGTTACATTCTATGGTCAATAGGTTATCAATGACAGATAAACATTACTAACCTTTACATGCGAGTGAGGTATCAGAAAATCCATATAATTACAACTTGAACCTTAACAAAGTTCGGCCGGCTAGAGGAAGATAGTACACTGTAATGTGTTCACGTCCTGTAAACATGAGCTGCTGGCCACCAATCAAACAGGAAGTTTGCTTCAATTGGTTTGTTTACTTAAAGTTAAGACTAAATAGAATGATGACACGATCTATAAAAAGCCACAAATGATAAAACAAGCACATACAGTTCAAAATGGTCGCAAAGAAGACTTTTAAAGTTAGAGCCTGACGTTTATGCCTTTTGAACCTTTATATAACGTGTATTTAAGATTTACTGCATTATACGCCTAATAAGTTACAATATTTTAAGACTCTTAAGTTGAGTTGAGAAGGATGATATATATGCCGGAAGAACATTATATAATTTCTGCCATTTTTCGCTCATATGCATTATTTTTATATTTATTAACTTATTTCTTATAAACAATTTTGTTTTCGCACATTGATTTTCTATTTAAATCGGTATTGTTTAGGTTTAAATATCTTAAAGCGTCATGGTAGTTATTTCTTGCATTTATACTGCATGCTTTAAACTACTGTCAATGTTGAATGAAGGTTTATTACTGTACTCATACGATTTTGAGAATAACCCATCCGCTTCTCTGCGAATTGCGGCTGTACATTTATCTAATATGGAGTTAATTGACAATTGGCTCGAAGTATCAATACGTCTAACAATATCATTAACAATGGGAATTTTCGAAATAATTATTGAGCGAAATTCATATCTACGCGTACAGTCCCAATTATATTTAATACCAGTGAATGTCTGTTAACAGGTTGACAATTATTACAAAATAATGAAAAGTGTAACGGAGCATGGTCACTCCGCTTGTTAAATTCGCCAACAATAAATTTTGATAACAATTCGTTGGTCAATAGGTAATCAATGACAGATAAACATTACTAACCTTTGCATGCGAGTGAGATATCAGAAAATCCATATAATCACAACTTGAACCTTCAACAAATTTCGGCCGGCTAGAGGAAGATATTACACTGAAAATGTGTTCACGCGCTTTGAATATGAGCTGTTGGCCACAAGACAAGTACAAAGGGCAGTTTGCCTCAATTGGTTTGTTTATTTATAGTTATGACTAAATAGAATGATGACACGATCTATAAATAAGCCACGAATGATAAAACAAGCACATACAGTTCAAATGGTCGCAAAGAAGACTTTTAAAGTTAGACTCTGACGTTTATGCCTTTTGGACCTTTTATATAGCGTTTATTTAATATACATAAATGAAACTCCAGAAGTTGCAGCAATATTGTATTTCTATCATACACACCTACGTGGTCCTTTTTATTTATGGCAAGGAACCAATTGCCAAAACGGTACAGTACGGCACAAAACGAAACAACATATACACATAGTAGAATAAAGCTGGGGTCACCGCCTTGAAACGGTCAATGCTAAGCACTGGGGGCTTAAACCGGTTATAGAGCGCTCAACCTCACACTTGGCCCAGCAATATTCCTGATACATATAAGTGTAATTAAAATTTAACCTCATAGCATTGCAACTCAAATTAAACAGTAATTAAAACTTAATTTAAATTTAAATTTCTGCTAGGTGTGTTTGTTGTTTCTTATTGTTTCTTATTGTTCCGTACTGTTTTGGCAACTGGTCACTTGCCATAAATAAAGGACCACGAGCGTGGGTATATTTGAAAGGCAATAATGCTGGAGCAACTGGAGTTTCACTTCTTTATATTCATGGGTCTGAAGTCAGGAAGGATAATACGCCGGAATTACACTTAACAGTCTGTGTTATTTACTGAATAAATCGATTACTCATCTTTAATTGTATTGTTGTTAGGATGTTTACCAACAGTTCTCTAGTTATGTCTGCAAAGTATTTATGGAAAGTAAACAGTTGTTATCAAAATAGAGATAGCCTTCTTTGATGAATACACGAATGTGCACATGTTGTAGAAAGCTTCGCACAAAATAAAGTTCTAGACAAGACACACCGATACACAACAAACATACAACGAAAATACAGCAATTAATAAAACTGGCGTACCGCCCTGGAACGGTCAATGCAAATGATTGGTTATATAAATAATTTTCCCGGATCTTCAAACCTCACACTTACCTAATTGTTATTTAAAAACCATTTAAGTGTTTAAGTGTATATAAAACATTAACATCATAGCACCATCATTCAAATAAATGAATGGTTATATTAAATAACTAAAAATCTGACACGAATTTCGAGATCCTTTGATTAATGGTTGGTATTCCAATATATGTAACGTATGTAACGTTTCTTCGGGATTTACATAATGGCAACAAACACTAGTGGTATTTTCCAACATGCAGATTTTCTTTGGGCTTTCCTAAGCCGTTTAATAAGATACATAATTTCTTCAATTTAAACTGGAATCAATGAATATATACACCATTGGTGGTTCATAATTATTGAGCTTTTCGAAGTATCAACTTTTAATCACTATACAAACGGTTGTGAATGCCCCGTGAAACGTGGATGATTTCGATCACTAAGGTGACTTGAGTCACCTCGGGTGTCTTGAGTGACTAGAATCACCTCGGGTGTCTAGAGTGACTCGGGTCACCTCGCGTGTCTTGAGTGACTCGGATCACCTCGTGTGTCTTGAGTGACTTGGGTCACATTGGGTGTCTTGAGTGACTTGGGTCACCTTAAGTGTCTTGCGTGACTTGGGTCACTTCGGGTGATTTGAGTGACTTGAGTGGCTTGGGTCATCTGGGTTACTTACACCTATATCAAAGAGTCTGCACAGTTTCCAATGTATGCGTTATGTAAGGAGGACTATGGATCAGTGTAGAACAAGCGATAATAAGTAGCTTGAACGACTCAGGCTGACCTAGGACCAGACCCGTGCACTGACTAACATTACCAAATGAAACATGTGATCCGGACAAATGAGTCTCTAAGCTACCCTGCAAGCTATTGCTAATGCGCAAAATTGCTTGGGTCACTTCCACTCAAAAAGCATCTAAAGTCACATATATTTCAAATGATATATGGTCTCTAATTGCCGCAGCATTCCATTAGTTCAATGATTCAATTAAGACCTTATAAGCGCATGTGAATATTAACTGAGCACATATTATAAATGGTTAATTAATAAAACTCGAATGTAACAGTATACGCTCGATATGAACGTTGTCTGGACGCAGATTGATGGGGGTTGATTAGTTCCCCAACGTAATAAGAACACTCAATTTATTGACGCAACGCAGATTATTAGAGTTGCATTTTCTCTATTATTCAATCAAGACCGTATAAGCCCATGTGAATATTAATAAAGCGCAGATTTATATGGGATCATTACTTATAAAACCGGATTTAATCCGTAAACGCCTGACGTGAAGTGAAAGGGGGCTTTTTTTCCCAACGCTAAAAAACCCTTAAAAACCCTGCGAAGATTATATGGACGCATATGAATAAACGTTCATTTAAGAAATAATCGACGGGTAACCGTTGGTTATTGCAGTAATAACAAACGGTATGGAGTTCCGATGCGTAGGAATTAAACCACGAGGGCGTATATTAACCTTACTTTCTCCACTTTTCCGTGTAATAGAGAATACTAGGTCGGTGCCGAATAAAGCGAAGTTAATTTTGCGAGGCTGAGGTTTGGCGAGTGGATTCGGGCCGAGCAAAATGAACTTCGCTTTATTCGGCACCGATCTAGTATTCGATTTATCCCATCAATGTACTGTTTTTATATTTAATTTGTTTCTGATGCAATCAAAATAGTAGTCTTTAATTGCTAAAAACAATAGCAAAATCAGATTAAATTTACTGAATCTAACCTTGCGTAGTTTTATTAAAATTGTGTGTGATCTTTCCCGTTTACGTCACTCGAAATAGCACATAAGAGTTCCACACAAAAGCAGATTAACAAGACAAAATATCGCTACATGCCTCGATTCAAATGTTATCAGCATTCCAAAATTTACACACTCAAGAAGAACACAAACGCTTTTGTTCAAACTAAAATTCTAGTTTCACCACTGCAAAATACAAAAAATGGCTGCCATTTTGAACTTACTTTATTAAACAACAACTTACACAAAATGGCCGAGTCGCGCGACATTATAGAAGCTTACCGACGACGACCTTGACAATTTCGACGAGTAAAGAGACAATTGCAGCGACTGACACTTTATTTGACTTAATTTGCAGGGCAATACGTTTTCCGACATCGGACGACGAACTTAAGGACGCACAGAACTTGTGTTTTTTAATTATTTTATGTGTATGCCGTGTGTGATCCGATGCATCAATGGCTCCCATGTTAAAATCATTTTTTCCGAGAACAGGGAACGACAAAAGACGATAAAAAGTACAAATAAAAACAAACAAAAAACGTTCGAACAAGTATCTTACCTTTAATTATCCTTTAAAATCCATAAGTAATCCATTTAACACAATAATTGACGATTTTGTATTTAGGGTCTTTAATAATTATTTAAGCATAGTTAAATAAAGACCCGTATGCCATCCTATCACTAGTCTATATTCAAATGTGTTTATGAACTCTATAAACTTTCCACTTCGTCACACCCTACGTCATGTACTCTACATTACTGTTCAAATGAACCGGAGCAGTTTATCAAATAATAGCCGTTGGTAAAATCGGTTAAATTTGCAGATTTCTGCATACAAACATATGTTTAAACGTGCACACTGTTTTCTGTGTCTATGGTAAATGCTTTAATTATACAAGAAAATAATATAATAAACCGATATAAATAAACAAAGATTGGAAAACATTCCATTACACAACAGATAAATGAGCGGATAATACCCGTGTACAAAATGGAACATTCCGAATTCCAGTGTGCTGCTATTTTTACCATCTTATACTTTACACATCTCTCTGCCTAACGTGAATTAAATCGGAAAGCAACTAGATCTATCGCAAATTATTTCAGAATTGTGCGATATTTGTATGGATTGTTGTACATTCTAAAATGCCAAAAGAATATGCACGGATTTAAAACAATGCACATTGCACGAAATAAGGAAAATGTGATAAATTGACAATTCAAATATGTCGATAAAACACGTGAAATAAGTCGCGTTTATAATAAATCATCAAAGGCGATACACAAGGTAAACAATGGCGACCTACTGAACCGTGATAATTGACGTAATATAAAAAAAGTAGCGTGACAGCTATATTTCAGCATTGCCGAAATAAAGAAAAATATATTCCACAGTGGTTTATTTCGACAATGCACGTCTGATGATGGGATAAAAGATGACGACACCACAACAATGAAAATCAAATGACGTCGACTTCATTCATAAACAATGCGAGGACAATCAAAGTAACGTCATACTTATCAACCATTGGTATATCGGGGTAATAACCCACGGTAAGCTCCCTTCTCATTCTAATGTGCATGCGTTGGTTATTGGTGTGCGACTGTGGTAGAATCCTTATTAGATGCAATTAATAAACACGCTCCATGTGTTGACTAGACGCAGATAGGGTTCGATCAGTTCTATGTTAATTTTACACAGTAAACGACCTTGTGAAGATTTAAGATTTTCAGGACTAAGATAAGTAAGTATCAATTACTGTAATGCACACAGAACCGTTTAAGTCGGATTGCACACAGAACCGTTTAAGTCGGATTAATAGCGGTGTATTACTTTTGTAGCAAAATAAAGACCAACAATTCTCATTCGAAAAACTAATTCAATCGAAATCGAGCCGTAAAATAAACGCATTGCACTGTTAATGGCGTAATACACACTGGCTCCAAATTCTGATATGCGTTCGTCTGCATCTAATGCTAACCTTATCTTTACCGTACACAGTCAAAACGGGGTCGCAAAGACCCGTATGTGAAATAGCGCAGTTGCGAAGCCCATATGTGATATAATCGAGCCAACTGTCGAGGTTATCATTAAAATATAAACTAATACTACTAGACGTATGCACTTTCCTATGTTATATCGATGTACACTTGGAGACTTTCCTTTCGCAACATTTTTCCAATATAAACATCTCACTTATGAGTGCAGATATTGATTTAAAACTGTACATGTGATCATTTGACTACATTCTTTGCAAGCTCATGATAAATCAGTCATGCGTGACGATCGGACGCTTAAGAACGGGGGATAGGTAGCCTGTAATGTGCCAATTTCGCGGTTGCGCTCATGAATATTCATACGAACCATACTGTTGTTTTTTGTTAATTTTATGATTTCCTGGTGTAGGAACCCACCTACAATGATGAAATTGAAATAAAATAAGAATTATATCGCGTTTCACCATATCCACGTGCAACAAATGGAAACCATACCTTCCCCACTTGCAAAAGCGTCCAATCGTCACGTATGAATGATTTATCATGAGCTTGCACAAAATCTTATCAAATTATCACATGTACAATTTAAAATCAAAATCTTTACTCATAACTGAGATATACAAGTTTGTAAAGTACTGCGTTAGAAGAGTCTCCATGTGCATACATGTGAAAAGTAAAGTATTGTTCTGTTCTGGTTGACATATAACACAGTGGTGTTCGTACTAAACCCGAGTCATTTTACCAGGTAGTGTCGAAATACATACATGCTCAATAGTCATGCGCACTCACAAACGCACATGCACACTTGTACTCGAGTATCGCGCAAGAGCCATGTGATCGTATGTCTCATTGTCCATTTTTAATATCTTATAAAATAACTTGCAATAGAGATCCACATAGACAAAGTTCAAATCCCTACTTGTCGCATGTTTTCATTTGACACGCATGCTTTTTAACATGCAATCAGCAAAGTAACGATATTCTTTATTTAAAAACCATTCTAAACAAACTCAAATCAGTGCGGAATGTACTTTCGTCAAAACCGTTTTAGACATTTAGTGCATAAAACGGCTAATTATATATTAATTCCATTTTTGTTAATCTATGGCTGAAGTACATTTTAAGCCAAATAGAATTTTTTTAGCTCGGATGTTTTTGAATAAAACCCGAGGTATTGTCACAGCTTGCTCGTCCGCCGTCCGCGTCGTCCGAAAACCTTAAAATTGTCTCTAAAATCAAAGTGCTTCCACCTTCAACTTTGAAACTTCATATGTAGATGCACCCTGATGAGTTCTACACGCCACACCTATTTTTGGATCGCTAGGTCAAAGGTCAAGGTCACTGTGACCTCTAATTTATTCAAAACTGCACCCACAACACACACAAAAAATCCAATTTGGCCGACAAAATGGCCGTTTTTGAGACAAACGCGACATTTTTCACGAACTAACTTTCATCATATCGTTATTGAGTGTGAACCTTTATCTTTTAATCATTTCTTGATTTCAAATGCAAAATTCTGATTTGAATACACTTAAAATTCAAAAATGGAGGTCAAAATAGCAGACAAAGTGTGATATCAATATAAAACAAAGCCCCATATAAGGTGTATACTACACCATAAACTAATTTAATTTTGATCAAAACCATATGTTGCAGGTATTAATTAGAACCGTCTTAATGATACAGTTCTAAATAGTACCACATTACAGGGATTACAGAAGAACAACTATTTCTTGATAAAGAGTAACTTGCTCCCTCTTATTGTGTTATGTTATTTATTTGTTATGCTTCATCATTACTGTCACACTCCTCCGCTTCACTGTCACTTTTGTAATCTGCCTCCTTTGTTAATCTGTTCGCACGGTTGCACGTTTAAAAGCAGCTGCAAAACATGGTGCATGGCAGGTGTGCCCCATAACACCCACACCTTGTTGTTTCACAAGGTTGATCAGATGAACAACAACACGATCCTCGTTTCAACACACTAGCTGGGGCTAGCGGTTTATCATCGGAAATTAGGACGGGTGAAAGAACCTTTCCCACTACCTCTTTTTTCCAAACAAAATCAGTCACATTGAATGTTGTGGGATCGTGTTTTAAGGTGGCTTTCCAAATACATGTTTGAAGATGCGCCCTTTTGACATTTGCTAAGAAAGACTCAGTTGTTGGTGGCAATGCTTGAAGTTATGGCATATTTCTTTTATTTTTCTTCCCTATTTTGGAAAGCCAAACTTCATACCTTACACCTGACATACTAGCTTTATTATAACTTCCATAGCACGGTGCAATGAATGATGATGCTTCTGAAAAAACAAGATCAAAACTTGCATCCTTGGCACCAATATGATAAAGGCGTAATCCTTTCTCTTACTGTTTGATTATCTTATATTTTTTTCCAATCCCAGTTAGCCTAGCAACTGTGTCACATCCGGTCAACGCATGGACAGCCAATAAACTTGGAATAATTGCCTTGTTTTTCTATGTTGTAGCACCAATATCCACAATCGTTCTGTCTGTACTTGTGCTTTCCATTAAGACTGTTCATGTAAGATTCATCGTCAAATATACATGTTGTAGTAATACAAACACATCAGTATCGTCGCATATGACCTTGATACAGACAGCTCCCTCTTATGTAGCCTGCACAACGTGTCGAGGAATAATAACATCGGCTGCCTCATGGACGGTTCGCAAATCCAATCGGTCCATGATGTAGCTTCTATGAATGTCTACTGGAATATCCGATGAACCTGTGATAATAAGTTTATGTTGCACTTCTTGTAGATCATTCTCCCTACATCTGAAGTCTTCACATATTAGGTCTATCAACTGAACCTTATTTTTAAAATTTGTCAATATAATTTGCTGTGCAATTTTACTAATTTATATTGTTTAGTGAGAAGACATGTACTATATCAGTCACAGATTAGGCGTTGAGAAATCATTTCAATTTTCTTAGAATGTCTTCATCTGCTTGATAAGGCTACATCTTTATCGCGAGTACCTCTCCAACGGCCCTTTTACTTTCGCCCCAATCGTCGCTTGGTACTAGGAATATCGTCGCTTGAACCCTCGCTTCCATGTTCCCTTTTACTTTCTCTGGAACTATAGCTCGCATCGTCGCTTGAACCTTCGCTTCCACTTTCCCTTAGTCGCTTCGTTAAGGAACGTTGAAATAATCGGAAAATCCACAACATTAAACATTTAACCGAGAGAAATCACTACTTATATTGTGTTAAAAATGGAACGACATTTTCAAAATTACGAATATAATAATTGAGATGCAACGTTTTTCTTGAGATTTGGTGATTCACATAATCTCAAAAAATGATCGGCAATCTAGTTTAAATAATCGAATACTTAAATGGTATTTTGAGCATAACATAAATTGTTCATTTTCACCTTGAATATTTCTGAACAAAATCAAGTGAGGAATTTATAAAACGCGTAGATTGGCTGGCTACGCCTATATACTTTTTTTAAGGCAATGATAACTTGAATCACATTCTGAACGGGTCTCGCGCTTAACATCGTTCATAAATGTTAGGATCACCAAGTTTTGAGCAATAAGGGGGCCAGTCATTCAAATGGACTTGTTCAGAGTTTTTCGCGTTTCTGAAAAATGTAATGAAAATTATTTACTAACGAGACTGAAATATGTTAAATAGTTTGAACGATTGTAATGCATGTGTTACTATATATATATATATATATATATATATATATATTATTATTACTATTTTAGTACGTGAAAAAGACCCATAAGCCCCGGCGAACTTTCACACGTGCGCTTTTGACGTCATAGATCAGAAAAGATGGTGGCAGACAGGTTACATGTCAGATTTAGCCGGATTTATTCTGTTTTGGCAGTTTGAACCCAACATGACACATAGTGGACAAGTTGAGCAGTTTACGAAGTTCCATAAAACGTGATTAATTGCTAATAGTGATAAATTACATGTAGCTATAACGGACGAAAACAGAAATAATTTTGATTCTCAAACATATCTGTGAAATCCAGACGCAAGAAGTGTGCAAATTTAGAAAATATACAACACGACATATTGGCAATGCTTAAGCATAAGAGTTGCTTTGCAAGTTAATAATTCCACATTCTGAATGCGCAACCATAGGATACAGTGTACTGCCATTTTATTTTAATGCCTTGAGTCAGAATGTCCGTTGAAAGCTCATGGAGAGGAGACTCTTAATTAAAATTAGCACGTTTACAATTTATACGATATTTAAAGTACATTTCAACCACGCACAGTTCAGAATACATTAACGTTATCCTCACTAAATTAAGACGTCTTGCGCAATCTCAAGTAAATAAATACAAGATGATGAATATGGATTATTTATTATACATACCAATAACGTCTGTCAACTTTTCATTGTGATAACAAATATATGCTATTTTTATTTACTAAACCATTTACTAAATAACGTTAAACACATGGCTGAACAGTGCTGACACAATTTATTTACATATATGAATCGTATGATAATTTAGTTATAAGACTAGCTTTGTCAAGTGCATGCTATTGATCACCTTGTCCAGAAGCTAACTTAGGCATATTTTGCAATAAAGAATAAGTACTTGAGATTGAAGACATCAAAAACAGTTGAATGCATGAACATACTTGAAAGAACGGATCAGGATGCGATGTCAGGTTTGAAACCAACACACTGATCATGACATTAATAAACGCCAGAAAATACGGATCTATTACAAACACGTGGTTCTAGACGTGTACAAGAGCCAGAAAGCGCCGATCAGTATGCGATGTCAGGTTTTAACAGACACATTGCTCTAGCCTTACATTAATCACCACCTCCGCCTAGCAGCGTTTCTGGAAAGTTTCAGGAACAATTCGCAACTAATCATTGCAGCCATTTATCGGTTTATAAACGAATTAAGACAAATTTGAAGACGAATACAATATGCAATTTGAATGTAATTTCTTTTGCACACTTTAAACATCACATATGCACGTACGCATTTTTTTATTGACTGCTTTACGACCGCTTTTTGGGCGCCGCTCTAAAGTGCGCCGGTCTTTATGGTATGAGATTTTGTATTTTGACTCTATTTTTGTATTATATAATTATGTACTTTTACAATTACAGAAGACGTAACGAGTGTATTTAACTAAATGAAATGATACTGCCTGTATTCTTTGATGTGCATGCCGTTGTTTTTCATTTTGTATTAGTTACTTTGTTTAATGAAAACTCATTAAAAAACAATTCTCCCGATGGGTTGGCTACAGTCGCCTCTCTAAGATCGAGAGCCTTGTATCGGACGCATGCTAAACCGGTCCCTTTTAAACAGGCCTCAATGCGTTTCCAACAAACTGAAACCGGCAACACAACAACAATACAATTCACACAATTTATGGTTTCGGTATTTTGGGTATTTATTTTTCATAGATTAACGAAATTGAAAGGTTTCGATGAATAGATGTGATGTTCGACTCCATTGGTCTCAGTTAGCTATTGACTTCAACAATATCTTGCATGCGCAGAGTTGTTGAATTGGTTGTTTTATTCGCAATACAAAGGATATTTCGGTGTCTGATACATTCACCTAACACTTGAGTATGCAGAGTTTTGTAAAATCGAAAAAAACTTTTAGCAAATACGATGTTTGCTTTCTATACATATTGCTATCCAATAAATAAGATACATTCAGTAACTCTCAAGATCGTAAATTATTGAAGTCCAATAATTAAAAGTACGGCGGGTGGCCAGGCCCTGACAGGCCTGCCTAGCGATTCACAATTACAATGAATCTGATGTATATGCTAGCCGAATATCCTCAAAACAAAATTTGACTCTCTTTTTATACTTAATTGTTGCCTATGGATCTGGTATCTACAATAAACATGTTGATATAATAATTAAAATTAAAGATTGATGTCGGACATCTTCAATTAAAAAAGACCACTTGATCTGTCGCTTGAGGTCTTGATATCAAGTGGGACAATTAAGGAATAAATGGGGTATTTGTTTCCAAACAGGCACTCACAAACAGTGGTTTTCGAGTTTAATGGTATTCATTTTAGATTCGACATTCAAAATGTACCTGCGACTGTTAAGCATTTAAGAAAACGAATGGCGTCAGTGTTCATTGCACAGAGTACGTGCGCCGATCACGTGGTAAATAATTATTAAAACGCTCTTAATAATATATAACATAATTTGGATGAAAGCGATACAAACGCTTTTCTTTACGATTTTGATTGATGACTATCAATAAACACACATATAGTTTTAAAATTGTTCTTCGTCAAAAGTGCAATTTTGCTTGTTTGAATATAATTAATACATTCTTAAAGGGACTTGTTCACGTTTTGATAAATTGACAAAATTGAAAAAAAAAGGTTTCGGATTTGCAAATTTTGATGTAGTTATGTTTTTTTGCAAGGAAACAGTAGTACTGAACATTTACCCTGCTCAAAATATCCATTATATGCATATTATGACGATTTAAAAACCTGAAAATTATAAAGCGTTACAAACGCGAAACGATTGAATAATTTGGAAAGTTCTGTTGCTATCGTTACATTTTGTGACATTACGAGGATTGTTTTTACTTTTACTCCAAGGGTCAGTTGTTCGAGCCCCGGTGTGGCTTACTTTGTTGTTTCTGTCTGTAATGTTATTGTTTGTGTGATACTGGAGCTCTTTAGTTCCGATGTTTACATTTATCAATTTAAAGCACTTAATGATACACGTCAAAACATGCAAAAATCTATGAACAAGTCCCTTTAACGGAATATATGACACTGTTTTGTTTTTGGCATTTTGACAAACGGTGAATGAGTCCCTTCAAGTAATTTTACAGCTTAATAGAATAGAACAGACAGTGTATTAAGACATAAACAAATGTACATCGTCTAAATACACAACAACACATGCAATGCAATGGTGTATAGTGAATTAGATAAACATCCACTGTATGTAAATAGATATGTTCGTATTGTTAAATATTGGCTTAAAGTTGTTAATAGGGAAAATGTAATCATTCAAACTGTGTATAACCAAGAGATAAATGATTGTGATAAAGGGTATAAAAATGGGTATCGAATGTAAAAACGTTGTTTTAAAAATAATTATGGGTTTTCATATATATTCGAAAATGCAAATATGATTAATACAAAGTCGTTTTTATGTGAATTAAAATGTAGAATTATAGACACATTTAAACAAGTATGGTTTGGCAATATGCATAATAGTTCGTTTTTAGATATGTATAGGATATTCAAAACAACTCTTGAATAGGAAACGTACTAAGATTTACTGCCAAAAGGTTTGCGTACATACCTTATTAAACTAAGGGCTCCTAAGTTCCATACTTTATTGAACTCAACTTGTAAAATTGAAATTATAAATGTGTGTAAATATATGAAGGGAGCTCTAGCATTAAGATATTCTATCACAAATAATATTGTTAACGAATACTAAAGTAGTTCCTTACTTTCAGTGAAATGATACATATTTTACTACGGTGATATAAAGTCGTATTCCTTTGTTAAATATACTTTGTCTCAAATTGTTAGATTACATTTTGTTATAACCCATACGTTGTAATATATATACACATGACAATATTTTGTATTATAGTTTGAACATCAAGGGCTAAACTTCAATTATGATAATGGCAATTTAAAAATTGCTGGGCAATTATAAACACAAACAGTTTTGGGAGTTTAGTGAAGGTGGTTTAAAAGTGTAATATGTTGTTTTTTTCAAATCATATTCTTATTATAACACAATCACCTAAGTCTTACACACCTGTGTTGAACAGATACACACTGCGGTTGTCAAGTTTATCATCCTTGTGTACCATCACACGTAGTAGAAAATCCAACACCTTTTTTGAAACTGGCCATTTATCTATATCGACCATTCCAATTGAATTATGTTTTGCGAACAACTGACCATGCAGATGAATACAGTTTCCACGATAAAACCGTTCACACTGTTTACAATTTAGAAGTCTGCCCTGGTCTCAGGGATCTGGTCTGCACATGCATTACAAATATAGTCCTTCATTTCATCAGAACCCTGATCAACTGACGACTGAGAAATTGTTGCCATTTTGTAGATTGAGTGATTTCAACAAAGTCACTTTTTGACACTTCATACAGAAAAACATCTACGTCAATGAATAAACATATTATACATACACACGTTTTAATATATTTTATAATCATAAGTACAACAATTCACATTTCGAATATGACTCCGAAACTCGCATCTGAACTAGTAAAATAATCTCCAAATTATTAGCCGAATAGCTCTTTGCATTTAAGTGTCATGTTACCATTAAACAGCGTCACTAGGTTAATTGTCACGTTACAGTATTCGGTTACATTTAACCCAAATGACGGAAAGTTGAATAGACCGCAAATTTAAACTAACTTGAAGAACAGAAAGGCCGCAGTTGGTTAATAACATGTAAAGCATATATATGCCTTATTAAAAACAAGAGGACCAAAGGGCGCTTGCGTGAGACCCAAAGAAAATGTATAGAGCTAATCGGCTTTTGTGATGTTTGTGTTATAAATTTGACCTCTGACCAAGATTGTTTTACCAAACAATTTATGTGGGCAGTGGCATTATTGGAACAAATGTTCTGCCCAAGTTTGAAAATTAAGTAATGAAGGTTGGTCGAACGTTTTGAAATCATGAAATGAAAGGCTGTTAACCTTATATTAATGAAATGTGGGACAACTCTAATGGAACAACCCAGTAAGCCGGTAGGTTGTCTCTCCTGCAAAAGAGTCTGTCTGCAAACTTAAACACGTTACCTGTGAATTATTTATAGATCAAAATGAGAGGTAACATTCAGCTCCTGACATACCATGTGATTGTCAGGCAAAGTCAATTTCTAACATGATGTAGCATGAACCATTATTTTGCTCATAAGTGAAAGGTAAGGATCACCATGAGGGGCATCAAACAGGTGGTTAACAATGACCTGTCAGTGTCTTAATGAAAACTTGGGATATAGCAATCAAGCGTGGATCTTGAGATTGTTTTGAGTACTTTGGGTCAATGCCATTGTTACTTATAATAGAAAAATATTGCGTTTAATAACTTGAGTTTGGATGAAGCTGTTGCAATAAAATGTTTATAGTTTACATGAAGATCAAGCTTGGAATTGCAATTTGGGTCAGTCATGTCAAGGTCAATGTTACTAAAAATAGAATAAAAAAAACAAGCAGGTGGTTTCTGGTCAATAATTTTAATTTGCATTGACTCTTTCAAATTAAATATCTTCAGTCTTATTTCGTTTGCGTCTTTAT
This sequence comes from Dreissena rostriformis, assembly GCA_007657795.1. Taxonomy (NCBI): domain Eukaryota; kingdom Metazoa; phylum Mollusca; class Bivalvia; order Myida; family Dreissenidae; genus Dreissena; species Dreissena rostriformis. Next base: position 92,294 of record VMBQ01003933.1, read on the forward strand.
GCTTTGTTGCGACCTTGAATCAGCTTGTGACTCGTGGACGGATATTAACACATCTGAACATCATCTACATTTCCTCTTTGACCAATATTTTTCCATCAAAGGGTATGAATTGTTTAGATATTAAATGTCTGTCATTATTATGTGTGCAGAAGCCCTATAAGAATTTACTATTTCTGTATCATCGAGCAAGCATACTACTTTTATGCTAAAACAAAAACTGCCGGTAATGACCAATGTCCCTATGAAGTTTCATGATCCCAGGCATAAGCGTTCTTGAGTTATCATCCGGAAACCATTTTCCTATTTCCAGTCACTGTGACCTTGACCTGTGACCTTGACCTTTGACCTAGTGACCTCAAAATCAATAGGGGTCATCTGCCAGTCATGACCAATGTCCGTATGAAGTTTCATGATCCCAGGCGTAAGCGTTCTTGAGTTATCATCCGGAAACCATTTTCCTATTTCCAGTCAACCATTTTACTGCTTCAGGTCACTGTGACCTTGACCTTTGACCTAGTGANTGGTTGGCATCTGACGTACTCGGGCCAGAAATTGTCCGTCAGAACGAGGCTGGCGTTATCGTTTGCAACCAGTGTCAATTTAACTAGCGCCCGTCCCGGATCCCGACGTATCGGAAACACGCGAATAGCCTTCACCTTCGGGCCCTGGTCCTCCACCTCTGTGGTCAGGAGTCTGGTATTCACAGTCGACCTCAGCCCTATCAAGCAATATCGTTCAACGCGACGGTTTTCTACTAGCTGAAACTCGTCCTCGCACCATGAATCACCGTCACTTGTGTCACGTGATCGGGTTGTGACCCTGACAGGGATAGATTGTCCTTTCACATCCGTTCCATGATTAACCAGAGGTTGAATTGTACTATCGCCTCTAGAATTGCCGTCGTTTCCGTCGATGTCATTTGATGGGTGCACATTTATCGTGTTGGTATTTGTCTGTGTATTGCTATTTGCATTCACAATGTGGGACCCTTGACTCCTCGGCATACGTGATGCGATAAGTGGAACGTTCGTATCTAGCCCTGTGAAGGGGACGTCAAATCCTGGAGGGTCAGGGACGTGATTTGGAGATTGGGGGCTCATAATGTTCCTATTTTCTAGGTAAACTTCCACATGCCGAATTATGTCTTCACACTCGGTTACTCGAGACATAGATTGCATCGAGATGTTGGAGAGAGACCGGAGGGTTGATGACGTCACGGAGTTTACATTGCTTGAACACTCCAAGATATCAGCCTTTATTGCGAGATTTGTCGACATAAGTTGGCTTATTTGTTGCGTTCTAAGATTCTCATTGGCAAGGATAGATTGTTTTAAAAGCAACATACTCGCTTGTAGAGAATGAACAGTGTCTTTAAGAAGTGAGACCTCGTTAGCACACTGACATTTAACTGGCACTTTCCAACTGGATGTACTTTGATATTGTTGCGTTAATACAAAAGGTTTTCGGGATTTGCCGGTACTAATCATATCTTTAAGCACAGAGTAATCTCCTCCCTCTGTCACTTCAATGAGCTACAGGTTCCCCAGACCTCGTGAACACACGTCGTTTAAGATTCACATTCCGATCAAAGGGAAAATTGTGATCTACTTCTTTCAACTGTTCAAAATATTCACATCTCAGTCT
>VMBQ01003934.1:21556-96814 GCA_007657795.1 Dreissena rostriformis
GGCTGATAATATGCACATCTCCTGTTGGTAGTGAAGCTTCCCATAAAGTTTCATTGAATTCCCGTAATAAGTTGCTGAGAAATAGCTCGGACAAGAATTGCACTATATGTACAATGGAAAATTTCAAAGGGCCATAACTCTGTGAAAAATCATCCGACCAGAACCGGCTGATAATATGCACATCTCCTCTTGGTAGTAAAGCTTCCCATAAAGTTTCATTGAATTCCGGTCATTAGTTGCTGAGAAAAAGCCCGGACAAGAATTGCACTATATGTACAGTTAATGGAAAATTTCAAAGAGCCATAACTCTGTGAAAAATCATCCGACCAGAACTGGCTGATAATATGCACATCGACTCCTCTTGGTTGTTAATCTTCCCATAAAGTTTCATTGAATTCCTTCATTAGTTGCTGAGAAATAGCCCAGACAAGAATTGCACTATATGTACAGTTAATGGAAAATATCAAAGGGCCATAACTCTGTGTAAAATCATCCGACCAGAACCCACTGATAATATGCACATCTCCTCTTGGTAGTGAAGCTTCCCATAAAGTTTCATTGAATTCCGGTCAATAGTTGCTGAGAAATAGCCCGGACAAAAATCTGGACAGACGCACGCACGGACAGACAAAAAGGCGACTATATGCTCCCCCCCCCAAAAATTTTGGGGGAGCATAATAAATATACTAGACATCCCTAATTTTGGAAATAAATTGATCCAATTCAGAAGGATGGGAGAGTCCACTAGGCATAAATGGGTTAAGGTTCCAGAGGGAAGCAACAGTATATTGTCCTAACCCCATAACTCAACTGTCGCCAATGTATTTAATGGCAACATACACGGTGAATTCGAAGGATTTGAAGTTGAAGCTAACGTTTTGGTAAGAAAAATTTATCAACGCACGGTCATTTCTGAACTGCATTTGTTATTTGTAAATATTTTGGAATCGCGAGCACAAGATCCTGGCATGGTGTCAAACCTCCATACAATTCTCATTTTACCTCTCTAAATGTTTGATATAAATTTGCCAAATTCAATATCTAGTGTGTATAAAATAATGAAAACAAAATTAACATCACAAAGCTTACAATGATCATCAGTTAGAGCGACTACACATGTAGGTCCTTTATAAGTGCCCCAGATGATATTGTACATGTAAGGCCTCATTTAAAATGCAGTGATAACGTGGAGCTGTCGTTTAACAGTTAAAGTCTGGGCCGGAAAGATCTCTGCTGCCACTGTGGTACGATGCAAGGTGAAGTTTCCCAAGAACTTCTTGAGAAGTTTAAAACTGTGCTGCCGATTTGTGCTTACTGCTTAAATGTAGGTTTGAAGCTGTTTGCCAAAGGCCATAAAGCTTACCTAATGACCCACACTTTTTGGGGCATGTAACCAGAAACAAACCTATTTTTTTAGGCCTAATATAAGATTATTAGATATATATGTATTAGTACTTATTACATACAACACTGGAGGAGTACACTGTAGGCACCAATTAGTGTGGAAGGTATAACATTGCCAAGAAACTGCCAAAAAAACGCTGAAATTATCCATTGATAGTGACACGGGGTTATTCACGAATAACGGACTCACAATCGTTCTCATCTTCAGTGCCTTGAACTGAAACTATAATCTAATTCTATTTGTTCAAAAGTATGAAACCACTTTCAGTGTAAAATGAAAACAAGGGACAAAATTGTCACAAAACCAGGTTTTCAATAAAAAAAAAGTCTNTAACAATGCCAAGAAACTGCCACAAAACCGCTGAAATTATCCATTGATAGTGACACGGGGTTATTCACGAATAACGGACTCACAATCGTTCGCATCTTCAGTGCCTTGAACAGAAGCTATAATCTAATTCTATTTGTTCAAAAGTATGTAACCACTTTCAGTGTAAAATGATAACAACCAAACAGATAACCGGATACAATATATCCCACTGAGTACCTAGACGGCATGAAGGTTTATTGTGATGTCTACTCTACGAACAAGGGATGAATAGTTATATAGAGGAGAAAAGACGGGTCTGTAGATTTCAAACGCACTTGGGCAGATTACAAAGCTGGTTTCGGTGACTTGAGTGGGGAATTCTGGTTTGGCAATGAGCATATCTACCAGCTGACAAAGGACAAACCAAGAGAGCTGAGGATTGATATGGAGACGTTCAATATACAAAATTACCGGCAATGATTATCACTCGCACATTCATCCAATTCTAACTTTCAAATACCGTCGGTCCTCGGATTTTTCAATAATAAATTGGAAAATCCGGAAATGATTCTAATATTGCAGGACCTCGTGTCCGGTAATAAAATTATGGCGATATTTGGAATTCCATATAAAGCTATTTTCAGACAAGTATCAATGCAAAAGTAATTTTTTGAATGACGTAAGTGTTTATAGGGTATCTGAATATTTTTGCTGAGTCGTCAAAGCTTATAGCACACTACGTCATCACTATATGATTACATTCCGCAAAGGGAGAAAATCAAAATCGACAACCACGTGCGTTTTGGTTCCCGTTTTACCCGATTTATTCGTAAGCAAGCAGGGCATAAACAAAGGTCAATGTTACCTTCCTGCAAACATCAACATCAACACCGGAGTTAAAAAGAAAACAAATCTTGGACATTCTACATGAATAAATACATGATTACTATTACATAGTGAATGAAAAATAATGTTAATTTTTATTGAAATACATGTGTAGATTGGATATGTGCTATAATTATTATAATAATATTAAAATTTTACTAAAATATCTCATTTTATTATTTCTTCTAATTTTTTCTTTTTTGGGCCGGAAATGATCAGTCCGAGCCGGCAAAGGCTGCATGATTATAGGACCTCCTGGCCGGCAATCAATTATAATTTTGGAAAGGACTAGGTCATGTATCAAATATTCAGTCTAGTTTATTGTTATCAGATGTTGATTATAACAATGTTTTATGGATGGCTAAGTCTATTGACGCAGACCTGCTTCAGTTGGAGGCAGGTTGTCGTACAGAACCAGGAGCTCAGAGTCCCAATTTAGACAGTGAAAGCTAATACCCTCAAGCATGGCTTCCATTGAAAGAGTGTTCAGTTGAATGAACTCATTGTGAACTGTTGATAGAAACAGGCTTTCGCAGGAATCACTCACCACTTTGATATTTATATGCAACTTATTATTTGTACAAGCTTTATAACATTTTCAGCATAATGAATAAATTTCCCAATTTGGAATAAAATGACGCTAATTTTCCCAATGTGACCGGTATCTAACCAGTCCAAAAGTGGTGAGGAAAAAACTGCATGGTGCTAGATGAATGGAAAGGGCACCCCAAAGGAGAAGGACATAAATGAAGCCATCACAGAACAAGTAAGCTATACGCGGAAGATCACAAAAAATGTTCTGCAGAATTATTTATTAGTTTTGTACTGTTGTTTTGCATTGATTGTTTCTGAAACAAGCACATTTGTTGAATTGATATTCCCCGCCACATACATTCTGTTCATACACTTCCCTCACAACTGGTCAAGCACTACATCATTCTACACCGTCATGCACAACAAGTCCAGCACCAACAGCAATCTTTACAACAGCAGTCTTTATTTACACCAGATCAGACACCACAGCAGTCTACACAACAGCTGTCATTATCTACACAAGGTCAAGCACAACAGCAGTCTACACAACAGCTGTCATTATCTACACAAGGTCTAGCACAACAGCAGCCTACTCAACACCTGTCATTATCTACACAAGGTCTAGCACAACAGCAGTCTACACAACAGCTGTCATTATCTACACCAGATCAGACACCACAGCAATCTGCACAACAGCTGTCATTATCTACACAAGGTAAAGCACAACAGCAGTCTACTCAACACCTGTCATTATCTACACAAGGTCTAGCACAACAGCAGTCTACTCAACACCTGTCATTATCTACACAAGGTAAAGCACAACAGCAGTCTTCTCAACAGCAGTCATTATTTACACAAGATCAGACACAACAGAAGTCTACACAACAGCTGTCATTATTTACACCAGATCAGACAACAGAAGTCTACACCACAGCAGTCATTATTTACAACAGATCAGACACAACAGCAGTCTACACAACATCAGCCGTTATTAACATCAGATCAGACACCACAGCAGTCTACACCACAGCTGTCATTATTTACACAAGATCAGACACAACAGACGTCTACACAACATCAGTCATTATTTACACCAGATCAAACACAACAGAAGTCTACACAACAGCAGTCATTATTTACACAAGATCAGACACCACAGAAGTCTACACAACAGCAGTCATTATTTACCCCAGATCAGACACAACAGAAGTCTACACATCAGCAGTCATTATTAACACCAGATCAGACACAACAGAAGTCTACACAACAGCAGTCATTATTTACACTAGATCAGACACAACAGAAGTCTACACAACAGCAATCATTATTTACACCAGATCAGACACAACAGAAGTCTACACAACAGCAGTCATTATTTACACCAGATCAGACACAACAGAAGTCTACACAACAGCAGTCATTATTTACACNAGATGTGATTAACGAATTTGAATATTCTACATGCACTTCATTTGTACAAGTGCGTTCTACAAAGAATTTTGGAAGTTTTGATCTTTCATGTAGATATTTATGTATGATGCAGGCTGATAACTGCATATTATTATATAACTATATCTGGTATTTCCCGCTTCGGGACGTTAAGGTAGTTTTAAGTGTATTTTACATTTAATTTGCTCAGTATTCGAGAGGGTGACGGCGTTGTATGTTTCTGAAAAAAAATCTCAAGGATTCACCCATTGGGATCCTTGAAGATCATTGAACGAATTAACCTCCGCAGTGGAATTTGTCTGCAGACAGGTAATGTACAGTGCATAATAAAAACAATGGTGTTTATTTACTTGTTCGCTGTAAAATTGTGTAACCGAGTATGCACCAGTCCATTTGAAACCAAATCATGCCACTAACCACCGGGGATTGGCCGGGGTAACGGGGTTACAGCCGGACTTTCTCTGTATTTTGATCAAAGGTAATTCATAAACGATGTATGTTTGCATACAGTTCATGAAAAAAAAAATGAAACGTGTAAACATTTAAATGAACTCACCCATAGATAAGTGAGATGTATGCGTATGTCCATCCTGAGCTAGGGACATAAGGAAAGAACTTAAAGAAGACTGTTTAGAATCAGACATTGGCAAAATGATTACGTTGCTTAAAGACAGGGAATCCAGTGTTATAAAAACATTTGAACAAATGCGAAATAGTTTAACACCTGCACCACCAGAATGTGTTAGAAAGAAAGATGCATGTACTGCAGTTACTTTGGACATCATTAACATGATGAATGACAGGATTAGTGGAATTGATGATTACCAAAGAGAAATAGAGGTAAAAAAACTTTCCGCATTAAAGGACGATTCCTATGCAAGATAATTTTTCAGTGCAACAACAGAGTCTAATGTATCGGAAAAACTAGCAGATGCAGCGGCCAAAGTATAATAAGCGACAAAACAAAAGGAATATGAATTGTTTTTAGAAGAAGAACAATGCAAAGCAACGATTGTTATGATTGAAGCGCAGCAGAAGGCAGAGTTAAAAGAACATTATGATAGCTTAAAACAGATAGAAGCGAAGAAAAGTGTTGACGTTGCGCAAGCAAGATTTAAAGCCTATACTCGTGTCATGAACTATTCCGAAAGAGATAACAAACCAAGTGGATAGATAGTTCAAAAGTAACTAACTTGAAAGTAAGAACATTTAATTCCACTGATCACGTTATAATAAACTATGCATACACCAGAGATTGCATCCCTGTGGACCGTTCTCACATACCACAAAGTGGAACAATTAAGGGATGGCCACACCTTTTGTCCATATCAGACCAAATACAGCCATTACAATCCTGTGATGTGGGGTTGTTGATTGGATATAACTGTCCACAAGCCCTGGCACCAAGAAATGTTCTCATAAGGCGCAATGATGAGCCCTATGCGGTACAAACGTTATTGGGTTGGAGTATCATTGGTTGCGCTAGAGATTCAAACGGCAAAGAAGGGTTAACGGGAAGCTGTCATCGAACAATGGTGCAAACAAAGGAGATACCTGTATTTTCACCAAATGATGTGATCAAAGTTTTAGAAAGAGATTTGGCTAAATGACGGGAAAGGAAAAGTTTCACAAAATGACATTCACTTTCTTAATACTTTAGACCGTAACATTCGTGTGAGAGAAGATAAACACTTAGAGATGCCACTCCCCTTCAAACAGAGGCCCCTTTTGCCATTTGCTCGAGTAATTGAGCGGAAATGAGAAAAAACGCATTTTTTCGATGATTCAAGGGCTGAATTCAGAAGTGTCTGGGTCAATTTGGCTGATTATCAAACATGACCTAGATGTTATTGCCTTTAACATTTTCATGAAGAATTGTCAAGATACGATGACAATTGCTGGAGTTATTGAGCGGAAACGAGAAAAAAATAAATTTTTCAATGATTCAGGGGCCGTAACTCAGCAGTGTCTTAGTCAATTTGGCTGATTATCGAACTTGACCTACATCTTATGACCTAACACATTTTCATGAATTTTGGCGAAGATCCTATGAAATTTGCTAGAGTTATTGAGCTGAAACGAGAAAAAACCCAATTTTACGATGATTCAAGAGCCATAACTCAGGAGTGTCTTGGTCAATTTGGCTGATTATCGAATTTGACCTAGAGGTTATTGCCTTACACATTTTCATGAAGTTTGGTGAAGATCTGATGACAATTGCTTGACTTATTGAACGGAAACTAATCCGGACAGAAGGACTTACTAACTAACGGTGCGATTTTAATATGGCCCCCAGAACCTGGGGGCATAAAAAAACATTTCTTTACATTTACAAACCGAATTCTGACGTATCGCCGAATTTAAATGGTGTGCATCTGGATGCACAGAAGTAACCGTTCATCATCTTCACATTTCAGGCTGCTAATCTTACAGTTCCTATTGATGATCGGATAGTCAATCACATCAGGCACCTCGTCAATGAGAACATCACCCAACCAAGGGAGATTCATAGGAACGTTAAAATGTTTGTTGAGTCCATATTGGAAGTAGGCTCCCCAGTGACATCAATCGAAGGTTCTACCCCAGCAGGGAGGATATCAGAAAAATCGTATACAGGGAGAAGAGGTGGTTGATGGAGGAGAAACTCGGCCAACAGCTATTGGCAGAGAAGGTGGAAGAGACAGGTGAGGACACCGGCAATCTAGTCTTCTTTCTTCCGAGTACGGAAGATGGGGACAAGGAAAGCAGCAGTTTCCTGCTGATTTTTTAGAGCCAAAGGCAACATAATCTGCTTGCCAAATATGGCAAAGAGCTAGTCTTACTGGACGCAACGTATCGTACCACTAGATACGCTTTACCCTTATTTTTCTCTGTGTGTACACTAACAGTGGGTACTACATTGTTGCAACAATGGAAGTCAAGAATGAAAATGCCGTATAAAAATCCGTATCCTTAGCCGAAGCCTTGGACAGATTGAAGGAGGCCAACAGCGGTTTTAACACATCTGCATTCATGATAGACGCTTCCAAGGTCGAACAGCATGCAATAACAAGAGCTGTCTCCCAAGGATGACACATGCCCCCAAAGATGCTCTGATCAGTCATTCCTGTTTTTTATGTACTTTTAAGTTATTTCATGTCGCCAGAGACTTTGATGCTGAAATGTTCTAGATTTCTTATCAATATTATTGTTTTCATTTTTGGCGAACATAGATCTTCAATAAAAACATAAGTTTTATGGGTATTTGTCTTACTTAAATTTCAACTTTGACCTATTACGTGTGAAAAAACGTAAAAAATCAATGTCTCCAGTTGGGGTGGTGTAAAAACGTAATTAATTTTGCTTTAAGTAAAGCTGGTTTTCGCCAGATAAGAGGTTTATGCTTGAGAATATACCTTACTTTTAATCATTTTGTAGCAGAACTATGATTTTCCATCGCTTTGGAAAAATAATCGTGTGAATCGTCATGTCGCCGATTTTCATTTAACATCCGTTACAAATGTTTAAGGCTGTTTATAAGTGATACGAATTTAGGAAAACTTGCGGATAAACACCATTTATATTTACTCCACCATCATGTTAAATGTTTTGAACTGACTTGTGTTGGTACAACTGACGTTAGCGATGATATTAGTTTTGTTTTTCCCTGAATTCAATAGGGGATAAATATGCGATTAACCTCTGTTACTAAGCTCCTGACAATCGCGGAGGCATTTGAGTCTAATGAACATTAAAATCTTTCAACTTCTGGATCCTTCCTTTTTAATCAAACATAGTTTTGTCTTTTGGCTGCTTAAATGTTTGTCTGCCCAAGCAAAAACTAACAATTTTTTTAACATCCATGATCTTTAACGTCCGTTACAAAATCACTAGTGGTTTGTGGCCTATTGCGATTGTCACGGCTTGGTTATTCACATGTCACCGCGTTCAAAACAGAGAGTTGACACGCGCCAACGGTTGAATACATGAAGGCGTACTTTTGTCTGAAAATTTCATCATACTTTCCTCATCATACGAAGGTAAGTGTTTTCAGAAGACAAATTTGATACAAAAACTGCTATGCCATTTCCATATTGGATCACCTTGTGCATTTTGCAATCAATCTCATTTGACTTGTTGTAAACAAACACTTTACCACGTTGATGTTGATTTGATTACGAATGCTGTCCACATTGTTCATTTTATAACGGATGTTAGGTTTNTGACTGGCGGCACATGCAATCCTAAGCTAGGTCTGCATGCAATTTACATAAGCACACACTTTCAGTTCATGGCCTCTATCTAAAGTGGAGTAAATAAGCGTAATGTTTCTATTTTTAAGAACATTGACATTGACATTTACCGTGTTCCCGACATGCGCAAAATAAAATCCCTACCTATATTTTCATCAAGTTGCAAATGTAAACCGAGGGTATTGACTGGAAACCGTCTATTTGCTTTTTTATCTATTTCTAGTAACCGTAGCCTTGACTTTTATCTGACTGTTGACACAGCAAGCTATTGAACGGAAAACAATTTTTTTCGATATAACGTAACAGTGACATTGACCTAGACCGGACATATCCAAAATACAATGCCATCAAGTTACCTTTATCAAAAGTAAATATAAACTTAAATTATTAACCGGAAACCACATGTTTGGTACCGTCCACCTGTCCGCCTTATACCAATCTAATAACCAGGATTTTCGACGTCGTTGAAATCCTGGTTAAACAACTTATAAAATTAAGCAAAATGTTAAGAGGTAGAGGATAGTGATGGGCTGATTAATAATTCCGTCAAATAATCATGACGAATAGAGCCTGCACATGACAATAGGGAATATTTGTCAACGAAAAATGTACATGTCATTAAAATACTACCACGTTATTTTGTCAGCATAAATATGTAGAAAAGTGTACTAGTAAACAACAGAACATGTTATAAATACATAACCTGGAACATGAATTTGAATAGCTATTTTATTCGCTTTGTCAAATGTATGATTTTAAAGATTTAATATGCATTTAAAAATGACTAATATATTGAATTATATGTATACATTGTAATGTACATTGAACAAGTAAATTATTGTCATTAAACTTGTATTGTTATTCGTAAAATGTGTTCTCGTACGGGGCCTTACGTCATTTCAAAAGTGAATTACTAACTACTATATTTTTGAGATTTCAACTATAACAGACAAATAATGATGGTCAAGAGATTGGGGTGTTTAACAAATTGCTGTTCCTCTGTAAACATTGATTAAGGTAATACATATAAAGTCGTTTTGGACGCAGTCACAATAATATTATTTGTGCATGTTGTAATAACTACAATTATGCTTTTTTAACAATATTGTTGTCACTTAAATAAAAAATCATAAAAAACACATCACAAGTAAAAAAATATAGCATGCAATATTTATTCTTAATAATTGAAATACATACATATTTCGTCATGAATCGATTTAGTAGTCCTTTTCGCCTCTGATTAATCAACACATTTGTTAAAAGTCTATTCCAACCACTAGTAGAGGAGGGGGAATGGCAGATGAAATAATGTCATAACTTATCCCACACAAGTTACGTTGCCTGACTGTGCTTGAGAGTCCAAACCTCTACCAACTAAGCAATCCATGACCCACTGATAGTTATATATTATTTTTTCGTCAAGATTATTGTATCTTAGAAATGTTCAGGAGTGCCAACTTGCTCCAAGATTTTAAGCCCACAAACAGTGTGACCACGTTTGATGAGGATAAGAAAACAACTAATTGAGTTAAAGGGTGGACGGGTTAGTTTGCCATTTCTTCTAAATCAATCGCAAAAATTAAGAAGTAGTTCATGCAATCAGACAGGTTACCAAACTTGTCATAGAATACATGCTACAAACATAATCACCCAGTGTTTGATTTAAACATTTTGAGTTTGGGACCAGACACGGTTAATTTGACCTTTAAAAACATGTACTTCTAAGGCCTTTATTCAGAAGTGCTTCAAGTGATTTGGCAAGTTTTAAAACGTGGTTGATATATTATTCCCAACACCATAATAACCAAGTTTCATGATAATCAAATTTAAATAGTTTGAGTAAGAGAGTGGACTATGGTATGTTTGCCTTGTTTTAATCAAAGGTCATTATTATGATGTGCTTCAAGCGATCTGGTTTGTTATCAACCTGGTTTATATATTAAACCCACAAACATCATCACGAGGTGACATGATGATCCGAATGAAACTGGAGTAGTGAGAGAACAATGCTAATTATACCTTTTAAACATTAATTGAAGAGCTATAATTTAGAAGTGCTTCAAGCGGCTATGCTGCTTATCAAACTTGGCCGAGATTTTTTTGCCCACACACAGTATTACCCCGTTTGGTGCTGATATTTAAACCATTTGAGTTATTGAGCGATCATCGTTCTTCTGGACGAAGCCAGCCGAGGGCGTTACCATAATTTGCTCGCGAGTATACAAGAATATTGCATATGCTTTTAATATATTCACATTCACAGCATAAAAAGAATTAAATCAATCTTATAGCTGGTCTATTTAAACACAGACATTATCTTTCTTATTTTTATCACTTTTCATGTTGTATCGCTATTTTCCAAACCACCCATCCCTCCCCTCATATTCCATATCATTTGCAGTGCCATGTGCATCGTTACGGGACTCGACCTGTTGACCTTGCTGCAAATCTTTAGACACAACTAACCCTGAACCGTCTCCTCGTGAATCATGGATGACGACACATCACGACGGATGTCGGATATCGAGCCTTCCAGCTCTGCATGATGTAACACGACGCTGACCGGGTAAAGGCCGTTCTCAGGTGAGCTGGGTTAAAGGTCACCTACCAACGAAACCGACGTTATGGGTCTTCTATGCCGTTGTGGGCTTTGATTCCCTTGTTGATCAGGTTATAAATTGACTCATGACAGCCGCTGTAATATAGATCACTCTCCATGGAACAGCCATAATTGCATATACTGGTGTGATGTATCTATGCTAGCAAAACCTCTATAGCCCATAATAACTTGGAAAAACTGTACTTTCATGCTGCACAAGTTAAATATTTGTTTTAATTCGTTTTTAAAGCCCCTATAACGATCAAAATCAAAGAATATTTCGAAACATATTTAGTAAAATAACGTTTACACATAGTTCAGTGTTCCTTATAGCAATAGCCAAAATTTTAATATAACATGATCATTTTTATTTTTGTGTGGCATTTGATATTCCCTTTTTTATTTCCCGCAACTATATCTATTCATACGAGTGATACGACACACGAACACTAAATTGGTGTATGAACATGTGTTGAATATATTGTACCACAAGACAGCATTTTAGCGTCAGTTTTCATAATCAAGACAGATTGAAACTGGGCGAGATATAGGTCACACCGTTCAATCGACTAACGCATCGTCTGTGGTATAAACATCGGCTGAGGTTTTAGATACATGTCGGTAAAAAGCGGAGTGTAAGTATTTCGCTATTCTTTATAGTTTACGTATGTAAAATATATAAAGTATGTTGGCGAGGTCTTGAAGTTCACTGCTGGTGCCGACCATGAGGTCAATGTCATCAGCGAATCTCAAGTTGGAGATGGGTCTTCCATCGATAGAGAGGTGTGGTGGTCATGCATTATCTTCTAAAGGGAAATGTTGAACAGGATGGGAGAGAGCAGACATCACTGACGGACGCCCACTAATGTCCTGAAGAAGTCCCTCTGCTGTCCGTTGAGAAGTACTGCACTGCTTGCGTTTCCGTAGAGTTCTTAAATGACTTTCACCAGCCCTTCGTCAATGTGGAATCCTCTCATAACATGTTATAGGCCATCATAACACACGCGGTCGAAAGCTTTCTTGAAGTCAATGAAGTTATGGAAGGGTTCACGTTCGTGTTGCAGGTGTTTCTCAATGATGACTCTGCAGTTGAAAATCTGTTCCTCTAGCCCGCCCAGCTCTGAATCCAGCCTTCTCTTCGGCCAGCAATTCCTCGGCCTTACTTTTAAATCGATTAAGGATGATGCGTAGCATGTCTTTGCTTGGGTGACTGATGAGGCAAATGGTGCGGTAATTTCTCGCACAACTTTAGATTGCCCTTTTTCAGTAGGGGTATAACCATAGATTGGGTCCACTCCTTGGGCCACTTCCTCTCCTCACAGATCTTTTGGAATAGCTCCGTTATTGCAGCAGTCGTTGCCTCTTCTCCGTGCTCAATCAACTCAGGAGGGACGTTGTCCACTCCGGGAGATTTTCCTGCCTTAAGACTACACACTGCCTCCTTCACCTCTGCCTTAAGTATGGACGGACTTTCGACGTCCGATTCTGTTCTGGGGCCGTTCTGAAGGAGACTGGAGTCTGGTTGAAGCGGGTAGTTGTAAAGGTAATTGAAGTATTCAGTCCACCTGTTTAGGGCTGTGGCAAGGAGATTACCGTCGGCGTCTGACATAACATTGGCCTTGGGCTGACTGGTCTTCGTGAGGGTCTTGAGGGTTCTGTAGGCCTTCTTACTGCTGCCTCCGGTCATCTCTCTGTCGATGAGGGTACATTGTACCTCAATCAATTCCTCCCTGGCCTCTTTCATCTTCTTCCTTACCTCCCTGTCCGCTTTCTGGTAATTTGCCCTAGAATCCAGGCTGGTGTACTTGTCATGCCTCAGCTCTCTTCTTTTGTCACATAGGTCCAGGATTGCGGTCGTCACCCATGGTTTGTTTTTTCTTCTCTCCTTCCCGAGCACTTCTTCGACCGATGACAGTAGGAAAAATATAGTTTTTTTTCTATTTAGGAAATATTGATCCAACGCCAAAACACCTGACACAACAATAGACAAAGATGAAAAGTGAACAAACCACTTTTAATACAGAAACTGCACCATCTTTTAATAATGTCATCAGCACAGTAAAATAATTGTCGAATTCTGCTGTGTGGAATGCGCTCGATTTGTGGATGACGCTGCTTGAAATCTAATATATTGTTTAAGTATTGGCAAATTGAAAAAGACTCTAAAATAGCTCTCTCTCAAAAGAATATAACTAAATGCGGGTAAATATCAATAAATTGAAAAAGATACCGGCAGATGAATTATTTTTATAATGGAACAATTCAGGATCAACAGTGTCACCAAAATAAACCTAGATCGTCAGGAAAGTAAGTCTTTCAACAAAAAGGTCCCGGTTGATATTTATTTAAAAATCCTTTATGCGCTCATCTGAGTTCACAGACACAAACTGCCGAGGACTTTACCAGTATAAATAGTTTTTACCACATTTGATCCAGATTCAAACATGCCATTCATAGTGTCAAGATAAACGTTCGGACCGAGTTATACTGAGGTATACATGTAGCCCAAGAGTGGAATACAGTTCTTTGTTTAGATTTTACCTGTTGACTTAGTGTTCAGATGCATATGATCCCGATTCACATTTGTCCCTGTTAATGTCAAGATAAACATTCTGACCAAGCTTCATTAAGCTTGAGGCATAAATGTTTCCACAAAGTGTTACGTTTTTTTTTTATTTGGACTGGTGAGCTTGTTTGCAGACCCACGTGATCCAGATTCAAACTTGACTCAAGTATTGTCAAGATAAACATTCAAAGTTTCATTCTGATTGAGTCATAAATGCGGCTTCTAGACTGGTTTAAATGTTTTATTAGATTTGACCTGATGACCAAGTTGTGTATTCACGTGACCAAGATTCAAATGCAGCCGAGGTATTACCAGAATGGACATTCTAATTAAGTTCATCAAGCTTGAATACTACATTTGTTCTATAAAGTAATGACAAGGTTTTCCTTCTAAGATTTGATATTGTGAATTCGACCTGTAAACCTAGTTTTCAGACGTAAATGACCCAGATTTGAACTCGGTCTTAATTTAGTCAAGACACAAATTCTAAGTTAGGTTCATTATGATTGAGTCATAAAAGTGACCTGTAGATTAGTAACAAGTTTTTTCTAACATTTGATCTGGCGACCTAGTTTTAAAAGCATGTAACCTAGCTCAGCCTTGAAATTGTCTAAATAAAAAGTCTGACCAAGTTTCATAAAAATTGAGTAATAAATGTGGGCTGTAGAGCTGTAAAGGTTTTAATAATAATATTAACTGGTGATCCCCGTTTTGGACGCACGTGACCCACATTCAAGAACGGTCTATTTGGTAATGATACATACTCTAGTCAAGTTTTATGAAGATTTAGTAAGAAAATGATTTATAGATTAATTTCAAGGTTTTTCGAAGAGTAGATTTGGTGAGCTAGTGTTTTGATGCACGTGACCCAGACTCGAACTCGGCTTAGATATTATTTTAATAAAATTCTGACCAAGTTTATCAAGGCTGACTCACAAATATGGCCCCTAGAGTGGTAACAAGGTTTTTCTTGGATTTGACCTGGTGACCTCGTTTTTTGTTGCACCATACCCAGATTAAAACTCACCCTAGCAAATGTCAAGATAACAATTCTGACCAAGTTTTACAAGACTGAGTAATACATTCGGTCTCTAGAATAGATTTCGTCCGGTTACCTATTTTTGGACGCACGTGACCCAGATTCAAACTCGGCCTAGATATTGACTTAATACAATTTCTAATCAAGTTGTATCAAGGCTGAGTGATAAATATATGGCTTCTAGAGTGGTAACAAGATCTTTCTGAGGTTTGGCCTTGTGACGTAGTTTTGGACGCACGTGATCCAGATTCTAAATATGCTTAGATAGTGTCACGCACATATATTTTGACAAAGTTTTAAAGTTAATTTAATGGCTGGTTAAAATCACTATTTTATTATTGAATATTTGTAATTGAGAGATCAAAATAATCTAGAGAATCAGTTTTTTCATTGCCACGTATGCCAATATGGATTGTAAAAAAAAGTAATCCAACAAAAGATGGCTGCTTTGGTTTGACAAATATCTTGCAATTGTAAAATGAGTTTTCTAATCAGAATATCATCCAATTAACGATTTGTCACAGAAAACAGAACAAAAAGCAAACGTGATTATGATGATCTGTTTTTTGGAAATAGCAAGAGGAGCCATTATAAATTGCTTCAGCGGAAAATATCGATGCTTTGTCTGGAAGTCTCCTTTAAGCTGAGATATTGTTTGAAGCCATAGCCCATTTTGGATAAATAACCCTATAATTAGGTTCTGGGAAAAGATCAAACTACCGAACCCTCTTCAAAACCGTAACATTCACTTTGTTGTCGTGCGAAGTTAAAAAATAAACAGTTTATAAACGAAGACAGGGAGTTGCTTTTTAAACGTATATCAATCTTTAGTGCAAATTACGAAATTGACGAAATTCAATATAGTACAGCTAAAATATCGCTATAGAAGAAAGAGTCGTGGGAAACATTACAATCAGATCAGCGTGCGGCTATCACACTGTTATATATGAAGTCATGCATGTCCTAGCAGTCATAGCGGTACTAGAGCAGCTCTTTCAATTGGTATTTAATCACGTGGTGATAACTTCCACTTCGCAAAGAGCTATCATCTGCCCGAAACGACGAATTATCGACGAATAAGCATACTGTCGGCCGTCTGCAAACCGTGCAGCGCATTTCTAACTACATACTAGAAACCGATAACAAACTGGAAGACGAAAAAAATGGGTTCCAATAGAAAAGAGAATGCGAAGACAACGTGTTCACGCTTAACAGCATCATACAGAACAATGACGTTTTTGTCACAAACGTTGTTCTGAAACCTTTTTTTCATTATGTGGCCCTTGGATATGCTAGTTAACTGACTCAAAATAAACCTTCCTGACGGAAAACATAATAATTCAGTGAAAATATATGTGTCAGACCGATGTCCTGTTTCCGAATCAACGGGTCGCTCAATGACTGGTTCGACTAACACACAGGCGTCAAAATGGGGTTACGGCCTATGGGCCGTCATTAACGAATCATAATCCAAGTGAATGCACTTCAGGGCGGCACACAGCTCACTCCTTTCACATTCAAGATGTTCGATTTATTGTCGGGGTTTGTGGAACACTACCAATACCTCGTTTCGTTGTTCCATTATTTATTTCATCGCGTATGGTGAGAACCTATCGAAAGGCACCGGGAGGCACTCGCTTATATAAAAGGTAAAATACATGAACTGAGGTGTTTTGATTGAAACCCTTCACTAAATTGGTCTTACTCATGCATTGTTCCCGTCTCTGATTACTGTTTAACCATATGGGGACTCGAAGAGTCCTAAGTCGAGGACAATACCTAAAACCGTACAATGCAATCTTATTGACGCCCACAACGTTCAAGTTCATAATCAAGACAAAGGACTTCATATTTTTAAATACACACATTCTGTGATAGCGAAATTCCGAACTGGTATTATTCCACTTTGGATAGAAGCTGGTTGATATATAGGTGAACAATTTGATAACAATTTTTTTCAAACTATGCAGCTCTGGTTGTGAAGAAAGTTAAATACACGTAGCTCTCCACTGACGCATTACACTGTCGAAAGAGAATATCTGTTAATACAATAGAGAACCAATGTCTGTGACCACTTTATTAAATGACGCTGAACTATCGTTTTTAATGACCGTCATAAAGAGGTTGTTTTTATTTTATTTTTTAATGTGAAGCATACATGCATATGATATGCCTCATATCTATTGGAAACGCAATTTTACTGTCCTACTCTCATGTCCAACTGTGCTTTTTTAATCCATTTAAGATTGCTTTGCAACACTGGATAATATATAAATAATATGTAATCTTTATTTTCTGGTTCACCTTCTTAGGGTTTAACTTTGTAATGAGGGAAACAGGTCTATTTTACCGGTTGTTACTAAGCAACTATATTATTCCGCTTGTAAACTCTTTACATTACATACACATATATATCTCGTTAAAAAAACTGACTGACCGACCGACCGACCGAACTTACTGATCTTTGACCTCATGACTGATGCTACCCAGCAAACCGATACGAGAGTTTCTCAATAAGTCTGGAACTTTTTGTGAAATCAAGCTAAACTATATTGGTTTAAACTATTGATTATAACTAATATGTCATTCAAATAATCGTTCTGCACAAGTATCAATTACACCATTATACACGTATCATCCCGGTTTCCCAGTTTTGATGGTTAGCGAATAATTAAAAAAAAATATCATAACTTTGAAACACTAGTATGTATATTGCAGTGTTCCACGGAAATGATGCTGAGGATAACTCAGCATGACGATGAAATATTAGATATTTCCAAAATTCCATTTCAACTGACAATTCACTTCCAAGTTCCAGTTCAATGAGTTCAAACACATCTGAAAATAACAAAATTCCACTGTCGAATCGTACCACAAATTATTTAACGTTCTATACTATGCGAAATTAACTTATTATACGACTTTAATTATCGAGGTTCCTAAAAATTTATACAATTTCTCAAGCGTTTTACCAATTTGAATGTTAATGCCCTTGGGCGCGGCCATATTGACAGTACATGTAGTTCAAAATATTGCTCAATGTACAAGAGATTGATTTATTCAATAAATCCTTCCCTGGTCCAAAGTGCATACCCGGCCTGATACGATCCAGATATTTTCTTATCTATGAGAGGCATACCCAAACCGTTTTTTGTTACCGACACAGTAAACTGATCTTCGTCGATTGTCCAATAGTCAATGTTAAGCGTGTAGCTAGGAAGTTCACATTTTGGAACAGTTTGAATGGATTTTAACAAAATATATTCGATAACGAAATAGCTCACAGGTAAATAGTTAATCTTGAAAGTCAATGCAATATTCTCAATCTTGAAGTATTATTTATGTGATATTAACGCGAATGATATAATGCGTATTAAATATGTGATCGTATTTCAAGTTTGTATAATGATATCTTTAGTGGTTGTACGCATATTGGATAACAAAAGAATGATATCAGGCGAACTAAACAATTGAAATAAATGTGAATATGTCCAATCCATGCGTTTGATAAGGCGATAAGAACTTAAATGACATATTAACGCGAATGAGTTGCGATGTTTTATAACCCAATCAGACCAGGGTGGATTATGAAACTGCAATTAATAGTCAATTACGTCAATAGCCGCCATCTTTGATCGAGCAGGTAGATGTATTATAAGTTCTTCGATTACGTGTGTTTTTTAAGTTTGTAATATAGAGCGGAACGTACTTGACAGTTTTCTGAACGTACTGATGACCATGATTTTAATCAGAATTCTTGGTATAAAAGTAGCTTGGACTAAACAATTATATCGATAGATAAAATGTTTGATAAACAGCACGGTATTTTTTAACATGTTCACGTCTGTCCAGAAAAATATTTAGGCCCAACACTGCTTATTAAGGCAAACAATCAATATTGTAATGATGATAGCATTTTGGATTTTGATCGTAAGCACAGGTTGAACATATTTTAAACAGTAGAGTGGCGTTACAAAGATGGGTTATCTGGTTGGTTGTTTGTCATTTCTTATTGCTGTAAGAATATTTTTGGCACAATTTATGATTAACAGCAGTGCGATTACCTACCATGTAAACTGCAAAAAAATATTGGTACATCGCGCAGTGCTACAGCTAGGCCAAAACGGAGGGGCGCACCACATCGCCACCCAAAAGTTCCCACCCTGACCCATTTTATCCCAAACATGTCGTTTTTAACTGGATCACATCATTAGACAATGAATGTAAACACAATGAACATATAGTTGTTATATTAATATGTTTGTGTGTGTTTATGTTTCCAGTAAAGAAAAACAATTTCAAAATCAGTGAAATAGTTTAAACGTTTGAAAATTAAGCTATTTTAAGTTAAGATATATAATATATTTCTCTTAGTATTTTCTCTCACACTGATTATCAGAAATTTCGAAAACATTTAATTGCAAGTGCGAGTTTATTACAGGCATTGAAAACTACAAGCCACTATTATCTGTATGTTGACATTTAATTCTATCATAAAACCTCTTTTAAAATAAATACGAAACTAAATAATGACAATGACTTTACAAATGTTCTAAATTTGTCTAAGATGATAGGTCTTTACTATGTAATTCTAGCTAGATATCCATAGGATGCAGGTGTCTGTTTATTTAGCGTTTACGCTCTGAGTTATAAAAAAAAAAAAATTGGCGTATCTTCCCCATTGGGATGATGAAGCATTTATATTTCAGCGTGGTTTATTTTTTCTTTTCATATTACTTACATTTGATATTAACATGTAATAAAAAAAAAAATACGGGGCTCGGACCGTCTTATTCTTGCGGCAATTTTGGTTTTTACATTTATGCCATTTTGACTCGTTTTCGACCTTTCAATGCGTATGTAGACGTATTTGTTTTATCGGGTGTCACTTTGACATCCTCTCTGCTGTATACGATATACCGTTAGTGTCATCGTGGTTACACATTAAAATCCAGAGGGCGACAATGCGATAGTGCGATAGAACGATGGCGACAATGCGATAGTACGATGATGACGACAATGCGATAGAACGAAGGCGACATTTCGACAACGCGATAGTACGATGGCGACAATGCGGTAGTCATCGTACTGTCGTCATCGTATTATCGAATTGTCGCCATCGTACTATCGCACTGTCGCCATCGTATTGTCGCACTGTCGCATTGTCGTCATCGTACTGTCGCATTGTCGCCATCGTACTATNGCGACAATGCGATGATACGATGGCGACAGTACGATATGACTATCGCATATTCGTCATTGTACTATTGCGTTGTCGTACTGTCGTCATCGTATTATCGCATTGTCGCCATCATATTATCGCACTGTCGCCATTGTATTGTCGCACTGTCGCATTGTCGTCATCGTACTGTCGCATTGTCGTATTGTCGCCATCGTACTATCGCATAGTCGCCATCGTACTATCGCATTGTCGCAATCGTACTATCGCATTATCGCCATCGTACTATTGCACTATCGCATTGTCGCCCTCTGGATTTTAATGTGTAACCACGATGGCCCTAACGGTATTTCGTGGCTTTATTTGGTTGCATACATTTTTGCATTCGTTGCCACGAATTCGCTAATAGGAAAGCGAATGTGAAGTTATCGTTGAAACATATTTTGTTGTTGTCGTTGTAACGTACACGCGATAACGCTTGTACCAATTTCGTAAGAATCGCTATGTTAATATGAAGCATGTGGTCTTTCCGCCGTGCCCCTGTTAGCCTAGAGCAACATTCAATAAGCTTAATTACCCTCTGTGTCTCGCCAACAGCATTATATTATAAAACTCGAGTAAATATCATGCATAGTTTTTAAGATTGTGAAGCCCAGCTTAATAAGCGGACCGGGCTCCAGATAAGATGCGTATTTGCGTATTTAAGCATTGAAAAATAAGAAAAACGCATTCAAAATTGGTCGAGTACGTTACATTACGCATTACACAACTTGGTACGTATTTTTAATCGATTAAATTGCATAACCGGTTTCATTAATAATCCAGTTGAGTTTTTAGTGTAAGTTAACCTTTGAATCAAAAGTAAGTCAATCAAAATAAGCTTTAATCAAAATGGCGGCCCATCATGTTTGTGTATCGAAAAAGGGACGTTTTAAGCGACAGGGATATTTAAAATAAGTCTGTTCATATCATCATTTAAAAAAGGGACGTTTTAAGCGACATGAATATTTAAAAAAGTCTGTTCATATTATCATTTAAAATGTATTTTGTTTGCATTTATCAACAACAAATAATAATATATCTAGATTAAACACGCCATGTACTATGACCGTTTCTATGGAAATGGAAAATACCCCTCAATATTCCTAAATACCCTTTAAGGCTGAAGGAGTAAAATACGCTTTAACAATAATATCAGGCGGTAAAAAACCGTTTAGACTGGATCTCTGCCGGCGGGACCTGAACTCAATACATTTTAATTATGTGATATCTGTACAGATTTAAAACATTGTAAAACAGTTAAATTGATTAAATGGCTTAATTTCCAACGTAATCCACAAAACGTTCACCAATTTTGTAAAAAGATTAAAACTGAATATGAAGTTATTATCTCTTGTTTGGATCTTGTAAAATAATATTAATTCAATCGAAATTTCAAGATTTAAAAAATGAATGACTGAAACACATATATTAGTTTCTCCTCCTGGCTACGAAATGCACCGTTATCAAGTAGTTTCGAGTGAATACATCATATGAGGTATTTATCAATTTGAGTTAAACAATTTATCCAGAGAAATACGGCCAAAAATGAAAACAATGACTTGAATACGTAGATTACTCTTGTCTGCAAAATTGAAACAGCTTAATAAGATATATACTACTGCTCATGTAATAGTCCTGGGAAGTTTCAAGTACAAAAAAGGGCAGGTAACTCTCTCCAAATCAAAGAATAATTTATTGTGTTGGGTCGTAGCCTTTTGAATGTTAACGAGTATTGTTAATTTCTAATGGAAACCTTAAAATGAATTAATTTGACCTCAAACCAGTTATATTCATAAACATCAATTGACATATCCCCACATGTGTATCGTCGAAATCTGATTTGTATTGAATTGGTCTTATACAATTTATGAACGATCTATGACTATTAAATTATTTGAAACAATTTTAATTAATTATTTGTTATTTCAGATAGCAAACATGGATATGTTTTCGGACAGTGAATTCAGAAACTGGATCAAGGCGTGTTTAGCCATCAAATGTGTCAAAGATGGCATGCTTCCATTAATAGAATATTACTGCAACAAGCATAGTACTGATAATATTAGCAAAATCACGCAGACCTGTAATTTAGTTTCATATACGTGTAGTCAATGTGACGTCAAAACGTTGAAACCATTTCACAAAGCAGTTGAATGTACATACAAAAGGTGCGGCTGCAGCGGGAATTCTAAAAAGGCGTGTCCTGAAAACGAGGCATGTGGTGTTATTTATGACCAGATAAAGGCATCTCATGTTTCAAATAATCCAAACTGGTCCAACACCAACAGTAAGCTGTGGTCTACAAATCCATGGGAACAGATGAAGTGTTACATTTTAACGCCGGGTTACAATGAGACACATAAACTATGCGACGCCGACATTACTGCTTTTCTCCAAATATCTTTGAATAACAGACAAATGAACGGATTATTTAACAATAACCACGGATGTCTAAATGAGGTATAGTATTGTACTTTTTTATCGGAATTTCTTCTCAATCAGTTTCGCGAAAACCATTCCTTCTAGTTGCAACAAATTCGTACAGTTTTTGTGTCGTGTAACATGTACATCATTTAAAAAGGGAGTTCGTTTCAGATTAAAATTTTAATGATTTTCTTTTTGATCATTATTTATTTAACTTTTTTTCAATAATCCGACAGGCATTTCTAAAGAAATTAGCATCGTTAACAGTGTTTCATACATTGTAGCTCTTAATTAAAGCCCTAAATATTCTCCTGGTCATGTTAACGTCTAATAAAGTGGTTGAATGTTAAAGAAATCTGAAAATGATGACGCTGCATAGCATTTTAGAAATGGGTTAAACAATATCTTTATCATTAATAAAAAAAAACTGTTGTTTTTTTTAATTATTTTTCCAAACTATGACAATAATGCACATACTATTTATTGCAAATTGGTCATATAAACATTTGCTTTAACAAATCTTTATCGTGTTCATGGGGAAAGATGATGTCAGGATATCATCAACTTCAAATAAAATAGTTTGCTTGAATCGCGTATGATCGTTGCAATGCAAAGAACAGTTGTCCTCACGAAACAAAACAAATCGCTATTTCCAGCAAAATACCAAAGACACATATTATAATAATTTTAAGAACAACAAAGAACAAAGACGACTGATACAATAATGCTCAATGTTATTGGATGTAATTACGTCAATGTAACTTGACATTGTTCGCCAAGTAATATTATGATTTTACATGTCTGTGTATACAGAAGTGGCACATTCTGTTTTATTCTGTTGAAGGTTCGACGCATACGGAATGATGTATATCATTCCAGTGAAATGAAGGTCTCAAGTGACTTTATGCAAGACGTATTTTGTCAAGCGACGACATTGTTGAAGGAGGTCAAGATCAAGTACCCAGATTGTCATACCGAAATTGAACATCAACTGAATGTTCTTCAAAAGGTATGTTTTAACATGCAAATGCTAACACACACACATACTAACACACTAACACAGTAAGACACACACACGCACGCACACAAATGCAAACGACCACACATGCACATGCACACGCAAACTTACACGCACGCACACATACACACACACGCACGCACGAACGCGCACACACACGCACACACACGCACAACCCCCCCACACACATGAGCAATTTTGAAGTGCGTTGAATATCTTGTCATGCGTTTTGAAGAGCCGTTTTTTATGCAGAATTCCACTCGAGGATGAATTAGTGTGTGTGCCTTATTTAAACATGTTGTTTTCCTTCGAGTGTCAATTACAAAAAATAAAGTGGATTTTTAAAATGGTAGATTGGGAAAGTGCATATTTTTCGCGTGTTCTTCGTCTAAAGCCGAGAGCAGTTACATTTATTTAAATCTTATTGTTTAACTGTTTAATCGGTTTTCATCAGTTATAACTGAAATGTGAACAGACGAGCTTGGTGGCCTATCGATCAATAGTTTACTTTTTATTTTCTTGATAAATGATCAAGTTGGATACTATAAGTTAGCTTTAGTTCCATCTGTGCCTTAAATTGATATAATGAAATAAAAACCTATGTTTCGCATTAATTAAGTGTGTATGCGTTAAAAACGGAATGAAACTTAAAAAAAAAACACTTTCTCAAACTTAAGTTATTATTGTTTTAATAAACGTTTCAGTTAAAGATAGTAAATGTATAACGTTTTTAACAAGCACGCACGCACGCACACACAAACACAAACACCCACACAGTTATCTCTGTATAAATAATTTCTGAGACAGAGCTCTTTCGTCAAGAAAATGTTTTCATTTCACATATGATACGTATTAAAATACAAATAGATTATTTTAAACAATGCTGAGCTCAGCATGTTTTTCTGGAAATAATAACCTTGGAAAAATACAAAATATATGTATTCTTTCAACCTTATGTACCCCCAGCGTACATGACCGTCAATTATAAGGGTATCGTTATTGAAGCCGGCTGTCCGCTTGTTCATGTTTCAGTCTTATGTCCTTTTGGTCATTTGGTTCGTTCTGGTCCTTTTCAAAATAGTCCATAACATATTCCTCTGTAGTAACGGTGTTCAATAAAATTTAAACAGAATTGTTAAAATGATTTTAAAGCAGGGTGATTAAGTCTTTGATGATTTCACATTTTATGCGTTACTCTGTGATCAACAGATGTGGTATGTGATATGCACCTTCAGTTGTCTCATACCATACGATCTCGAAAATAAACAAAAGTTTATTGATATGTTCGACAATCTACGCTTCACCTTTGTTGCATTTTTATGCCCCCCTTCGAAGAAGAGGGGGTATATTGCTTTGCTCATGTCGGTCTGTCGGTCGGTCTGTCGGTCTGTCGGTCTGTCGGTCGGTCCGTCCACCAGGTGGTTGTCAGACGATAACTCAAGAACGCTTGGGCCTAGGATCATAAAACTTCATAGGAACATTGATCATGACTTGCAGATGACCCCTATTGATTTAATGTCACTTGGTCAAAGGTCAAGGTCACAGGTCAAGGTCACAGTTACTGGAAACGGAAATAGGCATTTTAAGGATTTAGCATGGTTCAAACAAGGGAAACAACTACCGTTTATGCATGTTCTTTTTGTTACATCAGTTGCCTCCCTTGTTTGAATTTTACCCAATGTAAGGCTAACTGCATTTTTGTAATGCATTGTATCAATAAACCTCGGGCAAAAATGAAATTAAGGTTGCATTATCTCTACCTAGTTATGCCCCCTTTCGAAGAAAAGGGGGTATACACCACCACCACCACCACCACCACCACCACCACCACCACCATCGCTGCCGTTGTTCACAGTGACAAAAAACGTATTCACACAATGGCTGCTACTACAACTTATAGCTCATATAGGGGGCATGCATGTTTTACAAACAGCCCTTGTTTTAATTTCGTTTAAGCTGTACGCGTGTGTACAAATAAATCCATGATGCTCTCTAACCTTTCGGTAATAGCTCAGACATAATTGCACATCATAGCATACATACAAATCAATTGAGTTCGTGTTATGT
Source organism: Dreissena rostriformis (assembly GCA_007657795.1). NCBI lineage: Eukaryota > Metazoa > Mollusca > Bivalvia > Myida > Dreissenidae > Dreissena > Dreissena rostriformis. The sequence continues at coordinate 47,305 of VMBQ01003934.1, forward strand.
GGTGAATAAATGGGGAATCATTGAATGACAACGTGATAATTGCCTTCTAGTTCGGAGAAATAATACAATTTGATATATTTATATGTAGGGCGTTTGTTTTAGGGCATTATTACTATAAATAAATTTCTTCCATACACATAAACTACTTTCCTTTTTTTCCATCGTAAATCAATGAAGAGTATGGTAAGCGATCTCGATCACAATATGGTCAGTTAAATGCTAAAATCAGACTGACAAATGACACTAAAACTTTTCAACACCCTTGTACTCCAACCTCGTTCTGAAAACATATTTGTTGAGTTCCGTTAACATAATTTGAAGGTAAATCCAACGATGGTCGACCACCAAATCACCATTTTAGTTCTAATGTCAGTGTTAATCATTACCATCCATACTATCACCAGAGATGACTAATCACGATCAGAAGTTGAATAGAGATATAATACACTGAGTTATTGGTCCATGTCTTCCAAGATTGGGTTCTGCAAACTTGTCCAATTGTACATATACATCCTCATGTTTGCGGAGACATATGCACCAGAAACAAATGGTGGCCCTAGACGGATCACGTTCCCCTGTGCTTTATGCAAAAAAAGCATGACGAATGACAACAGCCTGCGTGTATTGTGACTCATGCGAGGTGTGGTGCCACCAAGAGTGCGTGAGGATACATGACTATGTCTTTAAGGAACTGCTTAACACTACTGGGAAATGTATTAAATGTGGTGCACCATACTTCTCAACAAGGATATTCGACACAAATGTGTGTTTGATGCTACCAATTGCTACTCTGTTCAACGAAGACAAGGAGATTAAACAAGTCTATGAAGAGTTAGTGCACATCATAGTTAAGGTCCCGAAGAAAGACATTCAGATCGTGCAAGGCGAATGGAATGCCAAGACGAGGTGAGACCAGGTGGCTGACGCTTCTTGAGTTCGCCAGAAATCACCAAATCACCCTGGCCAACATCCTGCACACACACAAAAATCGTCCAGAACAGCGAACTGGCATGCCTCAAACGGACTAGTACAGAACTAGATTTTATTCAGGCGCCGCAACTGTTAAATAACAGAATCAACAAGGCGAACACAATAACTTTTCATGGCGCAAACATCGGCAGTGATCACGACTTAGTTCCCATTACCATCAAGCTGACGTTGAAGAACACGCGCATCACTAATAACATTCACACTATATCTGACTTGAAGAACCTGAACGATCCAGAGATATCAAAGGGTATTTCAAGCACAGATATTTGTGGCAAGTATGCAGCCCTGAACAACCTAGAAAGTGACATCGACACCATTACCTTTACCAACCCCATCGAGGAAGTCCTGCTGTCATCGGCCAAAGGGGTTCTTGTGCGAGTGGAAGGAAGTAAAAGATCATTGCGAGCTGAGGCATGAGCAGTATAACCGCCAGGACTCTAGGACAGAGAAAGCAAACAGGGAGGTGAGGGAGAAGATAAGAGGCAAAGGAAGACTGGATTGAGGAGCATTGTAACAACATTGACGAATAGATTACCAAGACCCTAACGAAGACCAGTCGCCCCAATATCAGTGTTATAGCAGGCGCTGACGGGACCCTCCTAACCGAGAGTGCCGCAGTTCTGAACATGTTAACTGAATACTCCAGCGACCTCCATAACAACTCGCTTCGACCACACCCTCAGTCTCCTTCAGAACGATTCCAGATCAGAAGCAGACGACGAAAGTCCGTCCACTCTATAGGCAAAGATGGAAGAGGCAGTGTGCAGTCTGAAGGAAGGAAAATCTGCTGCAAGAGTTCATTACGTTCGGAGGAGAGGCAACGACTGCAGCAATGTCGGCACTATGACATAAGATATAGGAGAAGACGTAGCGCAGGGAGTGGACCCGATCTCTTGTTATCCCCATACCGAAAAAGGGCAACCTCAAGCCGTGCCCGAATTACCGCATCATCAGCCTCATCTGCCATGCTAAGCATCATCCGCAACCGATTGAAAAGTAAGGTCAAGAAACTGCTGGCGGAATGCTGAATTCAGAGCTGGGCGGAGCACAGTAGAACAGATCTTAAACTTTAAATACATCATTCACTAACATTTCCAACACAAACATGAGCTCTTACAAAACTTTATCGAACATAAGACAGATTTCGACCGATTGTGGCATGATGGTCTATTGCAGGTTCCGAGAGGATTTAACATTGATGCAGGTCTTCTGCAAGCCATACAAGAATTCTACGGAAACGCCAGAAGCGCAGTACTTCTCAATGGACAGCCGTGGGACTTCTTCACGACATAACTGGGCGTCCGTCATGGGTGTCTGCATTCTCACTCCCTGTTTAAGCTTTTCCGTGAGAAGATAATAAAGGAGACCATCCAAGACCACGACTTCTCGATCTCCATCGGTTGCAGACCCATCTTTACTCAAGATCCGCTGATGACATTGACCTCATGGATGGTACCAGCAGTGAACGTCAAGACTTCACCAACACACTATCTGAAAGAGCATGAACATATTGGATGGTGGTCAGAACAAAGATGTCGAAGATCATGGTGCACATAATCAACATCACCAGTGCAGACATCACCATGAACGACGAGAAACTGGAGGAGGTTACCAGCTTCAAGTACTTGTGAGCAACACTTGCCAAGGATGGTCCCAGTACCGCGGAGTTCGGAATAAAAATTGCCATGGCGACCGCAGCAATGGCCAGACTGTGGACAAGCAGATCAATCAGCATCCTCAACGAGAACAGGCTCTACAAAAACATAGTAGTCTCCGTCCTACTGCATGGCTGCGAGACCTTGATGCTTCACGTTTACACAGAACGCAGGACTCATGCATTGGAACACATGTGTCTCCAAAGACTGCTCCACATGTCCTACATAGAGCACAGGACCAACACGTATGCCCGGAACAGCAACCCTTGTTGGCACACCAGAATCCCTCCTGGCAATCATCAAACGACGAAAGTTGGGGTGGTTTGGACACGTCATCAGACACGACGCACTGTGCAAGACTCTGCTCCAGGGCCAGCTAGATGAAGGTCGCCTTTGGGGTCGTCAAAAGAAAAGCTGGATGGACAATGTAAAAGAGTGGTCGTCCCCAATATGAGTGAGCTTCACACAACAGCCCATAACGTATATGACTGGCATGGGACCTCTGTTTCGTCGTCCCTGATTGTCCCCCAACCGCCAGACCGATCAAGGGAATAATGATGATGATGACTCTACTCTAAGCGATACAACACGTACACATACTGAAAAATCAGCTTTGGCCGCCAAAATGCCACTTCGTCACCCCATCGGCTTTAACAAAGTGCAAGCGAAAGTAGCAATACTGCCAGTGATGATAATGGACTGAGAACTCTCGTTCTCAGCAAAAAGGCGATCCTACAGAACATGATTGAAGCTACACAGGCTGACATAGTTATCAGCATGAAATCATGGCTAGATGACTATTTGGAATCATCAGATGTATTTCTGGCTAACCTCAATGTTGTCCGGAAAGATCGTTGCAGCAAATCCTATGCAGGAGGTTTATTCATTTTGGTCTCGGACAATTAAAGCAGTGACGAACCAGAAGAGTTGAAGTCAGACAATGGTGGTATGGATCAAGGTCGAACTACAAAGAGAATGATTCCTCTTTATTGGTTCATGCAACAAACCACCATCCCCCACTGACCCAGACTATCGAAAACAGCTCAACGTCTGCCTTATTATAATCCCGAGAAACGCCAACATATGGCTGGAAGTGAACTTCAACCTACCTGATATTGTCTAGGACAATAAATTCCCTTTACTGTAAGTAAGACACAAGATCCAGTGTTAACAGCTCCTGACAATTGTTAATTCACGCTTCCCTGATCAAAGTCTTCCAGTCGCTACGCGAAAAACCCAGTTATCTGATTCTTCACTAACAACAGAACCCACATCAACACATACGGGGCCATTCGCGCAATATATGAACTCAAATCCATATTCGTGGATTCCAGTCTATGTCTTATGCAAGTGAATAAACCGCCACGTAAGGTCTACCAGTACAGGAAATCAGACTTCCAGTCGATGCGGGATGAGTTGTCAGCTCAGCATACGCAATTTATGAAAAAGACGATGAACATTCCAGTAAATGACACTTGGTATACCTTTGAACAGCTTCTTAAACAGTTAAAGAATCAGCACATCCCATCGAAGACTCTTTCTGGGAATAATATCCACAAGCCATGGATCACCAAAGTAATCACAGCCCACCACAGAATATAACACACTCTTCAGCCGCTAAAGCGAGACAGGGAAGCCAAGAGACCGACATCGCTATCTCCAGGCCAAGGCATCAAATAAACGACTGAGAGGCATGCTTACTGGCATAACATTTGAAACCTGATAGAAGTCGGTGACCCAGCAAAACACACAGAAGAGGTTCTTGAACTTCAATAAGTCTAGCAAAAAGGAAAGCTCTGGGGTTGCCCCTTGAAATACAATGGCAGGCTCTACAGCGACCCACTAGTCAAGGATAACATACTGAATCAACCATATCAGTCAATGTTCAACCATGAAAAGCACAGTGACATTAATCCAAAACCAGATGGGGAACCAGCACCAACCATTCCACAAATCCAGGTTACGCCATATGTAGTGTTTAATCTGCTGCTGAAGCTAAACCCGCAAAAGGCATCCGGTCCAGATATGCTCACAGCAAAAGAACTGGCGAATGAGTGTACCCTGTATCTATCTACCAGAAGTGAAAAGAAGCAGGATCTGTCCCAGATATATGGAAGACTGTAACAGTTTCGGCCATATTCAAGAAGGGAGAAAGGTACAAAGCGAGCCTCTACGGCCTAGTGTCCCACACTTATAGGTGATTTAAGATGCTGGGGGCATATTATCGTCAGCAACGTCATCTGACACCTGGACAGGAACAGGAACCAGCGTTTAGTCATGCATAATGTACGCCTAAGCACGGCAACCGATAACAAACAGATTTTGACCAAGAATGTGCATTTTGTTTATTTATTAAATTCTTACACATGTCTTTAAATGCACTTGACATACTTGTGATCTTCTAACTAAATAATGTTCAACCAATACCGTATTACATCAATGGCTCTTTCATTCATCAAAGATGTTCTTCCAAATTCCCCATACACACATTTATTATGTGTTTGAATTTTCACACCTAGTATTTTTTTTTGCAAAAATTCAAGTGGACTCTTTCAATTGCCATTGACTCAGTTAAGCCCCATATTTCTGACCCATAATTTAAAAGTGGTAAAACAAGCTGATAAAAAAATCTAATTTGATATGTATTGAAATTGTTGGGAAATTTACTAAATATGAGGTTAGCCTAAAGCAGCCTTCGAGGCTTGGCCTGCAAGAGTTTCAAAAGTATTTGCAAAAGATCCTCCTGTAGTGAATACAATTCCTTAGTATGTAAATGATTTAACAATTTCTAATACTTGGTCTTTGTATAAAAATGATATAGCCCTCCTAAGTTGTCCCCCTTTTTAAAAACCATAACATTCGTTTTATTTGTGTTAACACATAATTTCCACCTTTAACAATATTCCTGTATCAAAGACAAACTTTTAATTAGTTTGTCCTCTGTTTCTGCCATAATTACAATGTCGTTTGCATATTATTACACAAAAATTTTTAGCATACCAATATCAATTTCTTTAAAACCATTTAACATATCATGTTCTTCTAAGTCATTCAAATAAATTGAAAATATGAATGGTGATCGTGATTCCCCTTGTCTTACACCTAAAAAAAATGAAACAAATCTTCATTTCTTTTTGTGTTACCGAATTTTATTCTTGAATTCACATTTGTATACATAGATTTGATGATATTAAGCATTTTAATTATAACGCCGAGCTTCAACAGTTTATACCAAATGATATCCCTCACCATATAATCGAACGCTTTGGTGAAATTAACAAATCTGACAAACAATCTTTTTTTGTTCGCTTAATAAATAATGTATGACACCATGTAATACACAAATGTTATCCACAGTTCCCATATTTTGCCTGAATCTTGTCTGTGCCTATATATAGAAATGATAGCTTTCAGCCCAATTGTTAAGCCTTTTATTAATGACCTTTGTTAATAATTTTCCAAACGTACTTAATATTGTTATCCCCTGTAATTATTAACATCCTGCTTATCACCTTTTTTATGTAAAGGAACAATAAAACCCTCACACCACTCTTCAGAAAAATGTAATATTTTCAAACAATTTATTAAACAAATAACAAACAACTTTAAAAAAAACACTCTAATTCAGCAGATAATCAGGGCAACCTGATTTACCATTATGTATTTGCTTACAAGCACTCATAATTTCTTGATCAGTTAACGCTGCATTTAACTCATAAAACGTTATATGTAATTCTCCATTCACACATCATTTAAACAAAAATAAACACACAAACTTGAAACTGAAACCATCAAAATCATTAAAACACTTGAAAAACAATTGCATTAAACAAACACAAATGATACCACGCCATTGAAAATGAAATATCATAAAAAAACAAGTATTATAAGGAATCTATCATACACATCACAATGGAATAATACTACGAGCGCGTGCACAGCATGTTGAATACAATGGAGAAAAAAATACAAAATACTTCGCAAATATTGAAAAACGTAGAAGTGAACAAAAACTGTACACAAATTAGGAGCCAATGGCGAAGATATGACAAAAAGAACTCAAATACTAGAAGAACAACGCTTATTTTCCGAAACCCTCTATAAACGAACTTTTTTTGAAAATAACAATCTTTTTAAAAATACTCATTATGCTTTAAATCAAGAGGAAAAACTATTGTGTGACGGACTACTTAATGTATATGAATGTGGATTAGCATTAAAAGAAATGCAAAATAACAAAAGTCCAGGATCTGATGGCATCACTTTCGAGTTTTATAAAATATTCTAAACTATTCATTTACCAACGAAAACTTAACTACGCTTCAAAAACAAAGTTTAATATCACTCATTCCAAAACCTGGAAAAAACTTAGAATCATTATCAAACTGGCACCCGATTAGTTTACTGAACAATTATTATAAAATTGCAACTATAAGTATATCAAACAGAATTAAAAAAATATTACCATCAATTATTTTAAGATCTCAATCTGGTTTCATTAAAGGACGGTACATTGGTAAAAACGTACGTCTGATACAAGAATACATACATTATTTCAATCAACCAAACAATTCTGGCCTTATCTTCTTTGCAGACTTCGAAAAGGCTTTCGATTCACTAGATCATTCGTGTATGTTCCCTTGCTTAGAAAATATGAATTTTTGTGAAAGTCGAATTAAATGGGTTAAACTGTTTTATACCGAATATTAACAGCATAATTATTAACAAAGGCTTTTTTCAGGCAGTTTTAACATCGAATGAGGGGAAAGACAAAGATGTTCACTTTCATCCTCGCTATTTATAATTTGCATCGAGTATCTATCACACTATATCCAATCAAATAAACATATAAAGGGAATATCGCTAGAACCAGACGAAGAAATGAAACAGTCCCTATTTGCTGACGATGCAACTAATTTTTTAAATGACAGAAGTGACTCATTCAATAATCTTATAGAATCGCTAACCCATTTTGGAATGGCATCGGGTCTTAAACTAAACACAAGTAAATGCACTGTGCTACGAGTAGGTAAATTTAAACAAAGTAATATCCATCTTAAAAAAGAAATGACGTTCAATTGGACATCAGATGAAGAAACAACGTAAGGAATAACTTTTACAAACACAATGAAAATGAAACAGTTCTAAAAAACATATTGCCTAAATTACAAAAAAATTAAAAAAAAAAAAAACATGGCAGCATCGTAAACTTACACTTATCGAAAAAAAAACACCGTGTTGAAAACGTTTGCACTCCCTAAATTAAGGTATACACTAACAGTTCTTCCAAACCCACCAAATGATATTATTAAATATATAAAATCAGAAATATTTAATTTCATATGGGACGGTAAACCTGATAAAATTAAGCGAACTCAATTAATTCAATCAGTAAAATATGGGGGTATCCGACTAACGGACATAGATTCATTCCTGCATGCAATCAAATGCAGTTGGATTAAAATATATCTAGATACATGTAATACCAATACGAGTAAATGGAAAGTATTCTACTAGAGAATTCGAATAACATATGGTAACCTAACTTTTTGAATTGAATATCAACAATAATATTTAAGATGAAATTTTAACCAAAAACATATTTCTATCTAATGTTTTATCGGCATGGTGTAGAGTTACTCATAATTTAGACACCAAAACAAACACTAAACACATTTTATGGAACAATAAAGACATAACTACCAAAAATAACACGTTTTTCTATAAACATTGGTTTGAACGGAATATAAAATATGAAGATCAGGTGTACGACTACAGGATAAACGACTTCTAATCTTTTGATAATTTATGCTACATATTCGGAATACCTACAAGTAATTTCCTGATATACTACGCATTGATCAAAAGTATATCCCTACATATTAAAGCTGTAACCAATACAAATAACCCACAAAGTACTCAAACAACATTTGTAGAAAACATAATTGCAAAACGAACAAAATATGTAACGCACTTCAAATTAAAAGCCCTGTCGAAACCTCTAAAGCTCAAACTAAATGGCAAAACCTTCTTGGAGAAAAATAATTTAATTGGAAACAAATATTTATCATGCCATAATAATCAACTACTGGTAGCACACTGAGAAATGTTCAATATAAATACATGCAGAGAATCATAGCTACAAATAAATATCTTTAGTGCAACCTATCCAACACAAATCTATGTGATTTGTGTAGTGAACATATTTAAACAATAGAACACATTTTCTGAGAGTGTAAACATATTCAAACTCTATGGAATCAATTGACAACCTTTCTAGAGAAACAACAATTGAATGTTAAACTTTCTTTCTTAGACATCAATTTAGGGGTAAATACCTTCAAAATACCAGAGGTTAATAACGCTGTGAATTACATTATTATATTTATGAAATATTTCATATTCAGCATGAAATACAGAATAAACAAACACCTACAATGAACTGTTTTATCAATTATTTAAAACTTAAGATTCAAATTGAAAAAGAAATAGCCCTCAACAATGATACACTTCACATATTTGAAAATAAATGGAAACACATTTAACTTCCAGTTTGCTTTCTACCCACCTTATGCAACTCATCTTTACTCATAATTATTCTGTATTTTTTAAACACCTATCACAAACAACCAAAGAAAATAATAATATAAACTTTTGTTTTCTTTTTAATCTAAAGTATATCACAAGGTCAACAAAATATATATTAGCATATCTTCTATAACATGTTTGAACATTATTGCTGCTACATGGTATCACTTTGTTTCGTGATCAAATACATGTATACATTGTATATCTTATATTGAATAAAAAAAAAGAAAACAAAAAAATTCTCCATTTGAGTACCGGTCCTGATAAAACAAAACATCTTCATCAGCTTGATAAAATCTAGAGTTAGGATCATTAATTGATTGTAAAAAGTTTAAAAACTCCCTTCTACTTATATCTAACTCATTGTCTTTGCTTGTATTACTCTTAAGAAGTTTCCAGTAAGTTTTTGCATTTATAAGTCTTGCATTTTCTAATTTCTTTGTTTTATTTTTATCATTAGTATATTTATTTTTTCTTATTGTACTTTTATATAAAAAAACTCCTAGATTCTACCATACTTTATTTATTCTGCTCTGATGGTTAGTGTCTGTACATATTAAGATTTTTTTTTAAATATTTACATTCATTATCAACATATGCAGCATTACAATAGGTTTTATCAACAAAATATGTATTGTCAACTAGCTTTTATTTAAATTATGGTCAACTTATATTTTCAATTACATCACAAAACTGGGTTAAATAACTATCAATGCATCACTGTTTTGAGTTTGATCAATACAACCACTAATAGTTTTACATGTATTTATAACTCTTTCACAATTTAAAGCATTTATTTAATCATTTTCTTTTCATTATCCCATTTAAAAATGTATGGTCATTTTTTAACATCATTTTCCATATGACTATCGCTATTAGGATATGTCTCTATCTCAGTTTTATATTTAGTACTAAATTTTACTACACAGTGATCCGATAAAATGTTAGGATCTAAAACTTCAAACTTATGAATCAATGGAAACATATTACTCTAACAGAGAACACGATCAATAATGCTACAACCTTGTGAACTTACAAATGTGTGTTTTCCTATATTTCTATCTGAACCCAGTCTACCATTCACTATTGTTAAACCTGTCATTTAAAAGCAAATCTCATAATAACTTTCCATACTCATTTACAGTTTAATCTAGGTTACATCTTGGTAAGTTAACATCTTGTTATTATCATTGTAACAATTTTTCTACTCAGACATGAACATTGTGATATAAAACAAAATCTGGCATATCCCCAACTCCGGCATTAAAATCTTTACATATAAAATACATAGGACTATTTGTTCAGTAGAATTAGTCATTTTCGTATACATAAAATACATATTGCATTACAACCAACAAGAGTAATGCACAGTCTGATACGAAATGCAAATAGACGACTTATAAAGGGACGTATTTTATAAAACCATCAAATCTATTCTTCTGTATGGATCAGAAATACGGGGTTCTGGAAACAACCAGATCATGGAAAGTGTTCAATGAAATTTTGTAAAATATATTCTTACAATAAACATATCTTCCCCATCATATTTTGTGTACGTCAAGACAGTTTTGTTCCCCTTTAAACATCGATATCGAATACATAATTATAACATTCTTGACATAATTGACACATGACAACAGGCTTTTTAATACATTATCAACGAAAATATATTTATAAATCCTTAATATTGCACACAAACACCCGATCACTTATTAAATACAATATACCCGTTGATCTATAAATCATACTTACTAAGTGTGTCATGTAAACAATTTGGAATTCTAGCATTGCGATAAACGCCAAAGTACCTCAACACGGCTGCAAAACAAAAACTAACCGACCTGTTTTAAATGAATAGTATACAATAAAATATAACTCAAGTAAAAGCACATTCTCATGACTTTGGAACAGACGTTGGCTACGATTCAAACCCTCCGAAAAACCTGTGAGAACCAATTATCAATTTTAGAACTAGAAACAGTACAAATAGATAATTGGAACCGATAACCCCTAAATAAAAGACTTTACACGTGGGGACAAATTAGGAGACGAATGTCATTATCTGTTTGAATGCAAAGCAATTGAAATAGTGAGACAACAATTTTATACTATATTATTTCAGAAGACCTAATATCTTTAAACTAAACAAATTAATGAATACACATAATAAATATTATTATTTCAAACCCCTTTTTGATTTTTTTTAAAGTTATTCTATAGATTACGATAACGCACAAATTACTTATATTCTATTCTGCACACACTGTTGAATTAGTTATTGTGTACAGCAAATTGATGTATTAAAATGCTTGCTGTTATGTGATTGGTCCATAAGTAAATTCTAATTTGCGAGCTACTTACACAAATTTTATACTTACTTTTTAATCGATGTTTTATTTTTTATAAATATAGTAATTTGCATCTGCTTCATTTTCCTAGTAAATGATATACTTTTGTCAGCCATAAGCGAAATATATCACGATCTTATTAATATAAATTCAAGTTTCTGATGCTTTATTATTTCATGAATAAAAATATCAAAATAACAAATGGCCATTTGGGTTAACATCTCGAACTTAATTAATAATATAAATGAAATACATATGTTATATTGATTGTATGCTGCTATTATGCGCATGTATTCATACGGTTATCGGTTTATCATACAAATGTAAAACATTTCGCACTAATATAATTTCCCGACAGTTTTTTTGTCTACCGTGATGTTAGGCAACCACTCCAAAATAAATAACTAATACCGACAGAGTTAATATTTTAAAGCTATAGATGACTTCCCTGCCTTGAAGAAAATTATCATTTATTTACAGTTTTCAGTTATGAATACTTCCTTTTTCCAAGCTTGTGTTATGATGGTTTACTTAACAGCAATTTATCATTTTGGACCAAATTGTTTATTATTATTTTATTTATATGGCGACCTTTTCTTTTCCTTTTATTCAATCACCTTTGATTGGTCTACTTTAATTCAAAACATGATTTTTATGCACTTTGTGTTCGGATCAATTTCTATGTTATTGTCATAATTTGTAGCTCGAAAAAGATGATTTTGTTTTAACGACGCAACATCAGTTCGATGCAATTAATGATGCAAATATTGGAATGAAACAAACGCTGAAGGACTTGATAGAGCGAGAATGTCTTATGGAAACAGTTGTTCAGAATTTATCTACTAAAATAAGTGTGAATAAAAGCGAGACAGAAACGTTAATGAAAGACAACGAGTCCAACCTGGAAGCTCTTGAGCAGCGTATGACAGATTGCCAGGGCATTTTACAGAGTATGGGACAAGTATGTATCCATTACAATAATAACATAATTTAGCATGAAAGCTCAACATACTTCTATATAATACTAAATTTACAAACGAAAACATAGCTATCTTTTGAATTTCTATTGTGTAATTACCTTAGCTATGATATGAACCTATTGTTGCTGCTGTTGTCGATATTTTTCACAAAATTGTTTATTATGTTATTGTGTTTTTAACAATATGTAAAAAATAAATTTGAATCGTATGTATAGAATCAAAGAGAACAAGCACAGAATGTATCAACCGTCGGAAAAGATATGAATGCTATTATAGAAAGTAAGTTATCTCAAAAACTACAACTACTACTACTACTACTACTACTACTACTACTACTACTACTACTATTGCTACTACTACTACTACTACTACTACTACTACTACTACTACTACTACTACTACTACTACTGCTACTGCTACTGCTACTGCTACTGCTACTGCTACTGCTGCTGTTGCTGCTGCTGCTGCTGCCGCTGCCGCCGCCGCCGCCGCCGCCGCCGCCGCCGCTGCTGCTGCTGCTACTACTACTGCTACTGCTGCTGCTGCTACTGCTGCTACTTCTGCTACTACTGCTACTACTGCTTCTACTGCTACTTCTGCTACTGCTGCTACTGCTACTACTGCTACTTCTGCTACTGCTACCGCTAGTGCTGCTGCTGCTTTTTCTTCTTTTTCTTCTTCGTATTCTTCTTCTTATTCTTCTTTTTTTTCTTTTCTTCTTCTTCTTCTTCTTCACATTCTTATTCTTCTTATTCTTCTTCTTCTGTGTGCTTGCGTTTATATCCGTCCTATGAATATGATATAATATAAAGAAGTGAAACTCCAGAAGCTGCAGCAGTATTGCATTTCTATCATACACACCTTCGACGTCCTTTATTTAAACAATGTAATGCAATACGTATTATTTTATTATTTAAATAAATGACTTTGTTTACATTGACTTTGTATACAATGAGTGGCTTGATATACATTGCATCACATGTCCAATGTTTTTGCTTAATGTGTTTGCATTGTAAGTATTGCAGTTTTCCCTTCTTAACACTTGACTTAAGAGCATGGATCATCGAGTTCAATTAATAAATAAATCATATTTAGTTTGGAAAAAGACTCAACACATTAAGACATCGGTGTTGGGATGGCAGTTAAATCAAAGACCTCCCTCGGACCTCGGGCAAACATATTTTACTGTTCCTCATACAACCAAGCGTTTATAATTACGTTAATAACTTTATTTTCTTGGTCAAAGCGGTACGTGCACTCGAAAAGAGAGTTGAACAACTTGAAACAAAAACAAATCAAAGAACGACGAATGGTGTGATTCTTCCAGCAGGCGAAATTCTGCATGAAAAATTTGGTAACTATGTCAATTGCAATTATAGAGCAATAAAAAAGACTATATCATATATTATTTATACGTATAAAATTGATTACTGTGAAATAAAGAGATATATTTTTAATGCTGTAATTTATTGACACTTAACAGGTTTAATATAGTGTATTTAGATCTATTTATTCATAATTAATATATAGAATCCAAGATAACCATCCGTGCAGAGAATGTTGAGGATGAGGCATACGAAGATATTACAGAGAGAATGGATGATGCAGCAAACGGTATAATTAACCAGAAACCTGTACAACAGCGAAACTCTTCTCTTAGAATCTATTTTAGTTCAGCGTTCCAAGGAATTCAGGGAGGTTGGTGAATCCAAAAGTATTAATATGTTGTTATAAATTCATAACTATAGGAAAAGTGATTATCTTAACAACTATTTAGTTAATGTGTACTATACTACTTTTTATGTGATTGCAAAACAACTATATATATATATATATATATATATATATATATATATATGTGTGTATATATTTGTATATATATGTGTGTGTATATATATATGTATATTTCTATTGCACGATAGTTTGGAGCAGAATCACAAAGCACAAAATAAAATGTCTGGAGCTTTATATTGAATCTCCCTCGATACAAAGCTGGGTGAAGTTATGCGCGGATTTCTCCGATGGTACAATTGCAATCGGATTCCAGCCGATACAAAGATATCTAAGGTCTTTTGAAGGGTGCGAAAATCTGACTTTGAGACTAGAATGTGACGAAGACTACTTTGCACGTTGTGCGAAAGCAAGCAGTAAGTAAAGAAGGTCTGTTTTGAAATACCATATCGTTTATATCGTATTAAGTATGTTTACATTTATTAGTAGTGTTGATTCAGATAAATCATGTCTTTAAGAGTGTCGACACGTTTGTGTTTAGATGTAAAGAAAAAACATATGTTTGTATTAAATTACACATATAAATGTATATCACACAAATTCTTTTAACCATTCATCTGTTTTATATTAAATACATAGTATCTTAACTTTGCTTTTTTGCAGTCGCCCAATTGCACTCAAGGTTAAATTATTTGCCGGAGTCTGAAGTTGGTGAGTACATATAATTTAATAACTTAAAAACATCAATAAAGCATTCACATTTATTACTCTACACACACAATTTTTTAGAGCGTCTGTGGCGAATCCCTATTTACACGTGCATTGATAAGGAATACAATAAAAAATGCTGATCAAAACTCGATTTTCTCTAATACAAATTATAAATTAATTTAATAATTTGTATGAATAACTTTCTCTTTAAAGTTCGAAACGCTGTTTCTAGATTGTGTATGTTATATATCCAGAGAACGTTTGGACCAAGCCGGGTGAGATAAAAAAAAACAAAAGCCAAAGTTTTTCGTAATTCTATTGTTCAAGTATTTCCCCAAAACGAACAATTTAGCCTTAGTGTACCATAAAAATACCATCAGTTAGTTTTACAAAGTCATGTTTCTTTGTGTAAGTCAGAAATACACTTGTTTGCAAACATGCGTATGTTAAATTATTTTGTTCAGTTTATAATGTGGTGTTGAATAGTTTATATATACTTGTTTTAGTGTATGTTTTCCATTCACAGACACGCGCGTATTCGTATATTTTTGCTGGTCATAATATGGACAACCAAATAAATATTTTGTTTTACACAGAAGCAGACATTCAGCCTCCATCTTCAATAATCAGTCCGCATGGGCCCTCAATAAGTGGTCACGACACATTGGTCGCTGGTATCAAGACTTTTACTGATACCATAGGAGCGCAGAGCGCCCCAGATAATCCACCGGAAACAATTGAAACAATATTGGTTGAAACTCCTGCGACCTCCTTTAAGTTGACGAACATTAAGTATATGCCGAAGATAGAGAGAACCGTATTCGATGTAGAGGAAAAAGAGGGTATGGATGCACTTGTTACGAATTTTTGTACATGCCTACATGTTATATTTTACCTAGTTATTAACTTAACATGAACTAACAGGTGTACCTTAATTTTGAACCTTCTGAAAAATTAATTGCAAATCATTTAACTATATTCGCTTCTTAAAGCATCTTTGTTTTAGAATACTTTGAATCGTAAGCATCTATACAAAAAAATGTCGAGTACAATAAGTCCATATCAAGTATGGGAAACAAAATGGGATTTGTAAATACCGTTAAAAAAATCTGCTGGAACGTCATAAATACGCTTTCACAAACAGAAGGTCAGTCATGGATGCTTACGTGTCCACCGTACTTAACTGTCGAGATAAAACTATCAACTAACTTCAATATACATGTATGAACCTTATGTGCATGCACGGGTCACGATTATTCTACAAACAATTCTCATACGTCTTATTACATTTTACCACGCGTGTTTAACATGTGCAGTTGATTTATTTTGTACAAATTAAACTTTGAATCAGAAAGTCCTGTATTCCAAAAGGCTATTGTTACCAGAAAAATTGTATGTAAAAACGTCACATATTTTATTTTGATATTCAATACAACTGACTGTACATTGTGTTTCTTTGAAATTTAAATGTCTGGGCTATTTACAGTTCGTTTTATTATTAATGATACAATTATGTACACGTTGATGTATGTTTAACTATTATTGGAACTGATACCGCTTTTGAAAGCACGTAATTCCATTAAATATATAATAATTATAAGTATATATGATAAGATTTGATAAGAACTGGATCCAAACCAGAGAATCATACTGATTATTTGTTTGAGGCAAGATGACATACAACTAATACATGCATCAACTTCATTTCGTGGTCAATGGAAATGCTTTTGACATATCATCATAAAATTAAGTATTCATATCATCGTCATGAAATTTCAGAGACAAGTCGCAATAATGGTTGTGAAAGGCCAAAGCGTAAGCGGTGGTCAATTAGTACTAACAGCCACACCAATAATTTGTTAAACTAATTTATTATTGAATTAATAAAAAAAGGCTATCAAGAAGAGAGTCAACGGCAGAACAAAAATCTTAACATGCCCACAATATAATACTACTACTAATAATAATAATATATTGATATACTACACAGTTTTGTTAAGCGTAGATAGTCGTTTTATAATTTAAAGCAATGTGTGAGCATTTCTCTGTAGGCAATTTAATATTCAATCAGCGATATAAATGGCATTCGTTTATCTTTAGTTTTTATAAGACTTCGTATACGTGTTGTATGCACTTTTGAAAAAGCATATGCACTTACGCGGTAATTGGTTATCTGTGCATATAGTTGTATTTATAACTTCCAACGAATTGTTCATGGACCAAAACGAATTAATGTCTGTGTCCTCGTAAACATTTTACATAAGCTTCTTATGTGTCTTTTATGTGACTGACGAGAAGTCAATAAACATAATGAATGGTTTTGTGGAATACGACCGTAAATTTGCTATAAAGCACTTTTAAACGGAGTATAATGACAACAAGGAATTCAGTTGAAGGGACTGTAAACCACGAATGACTAAAAAAGGAAAGTTCTAAAATACCGTATTTTTACAATTATTAGTTTATATTGGTTAAAATATCACGACTGGTATATTACATGACTTGAAAAAAGTTGTTAAGTTTTCATATGTTCAGTATATGCGGTAATAAATTTTACTGGGTATGTCTACCAGGTAACTACCAGTTAACTATAAATAACGCAAGTAGATTGATCATCATCGTCACGTGGTAAACCCAGGAATGCAAATTGTGCATGTGTTGTGAATTGTATATATTTTATATATATAATGATCAATCTACTTGCGTTATTTATAGTGTGTATATCGTTATGTCATCTATTTTCGCGATGTACGTTCGATTTCTCATCGCGAAATTGTATTACCGAATATACTGACAAGATGAACTTTTTTCAAGTAATGTAATATACCAGTCGTGATATTTTAATCAATATAAACTAATAATTGTAAAAAATACGCATTTTAAAACTTTTCTTTTTTCCGCATTCGTGGTTGACAGTCCCTTTAAAGGATTGATGTTCATTATTTTGTAATTTAATTACCATTAAATGTACACCCATTAACATGTTTGGAAAGTATTTCTTTAACGCCTACTTTGTTTTCGGAATATGATTTTATTTTAGAAAGTTCCATACCATTAATTTTAATATCAAATGGTTTTAATACTATAATACCTTTATTTGATGCTTTATCTGCATGAACCAAAATTTAATGAAAGTTAAGATTTTAAAAATATTATCAAATAGATTTGTTTTTTTGATTAATATTTATGCGGTAGAGCAATATGCGTATAGTTATACAAATACATTTTGTTAACGACCGTAAGAAAACTATTATTTTTCAAATCGTTAGGAGACAACCATCCAACAACTAAGTCACGAGGTTACATCTTAGAAAAACATGTTTGCCAATCTAGAGGTCACATTTATGACTTATTCTAGTCTGACTCTTTAATTCGATAATATGTTGGCCAAGTTTGAATTTTGGCCAAGTGCGTCTAGAAATCAGGTCAAAATTAGAAGAACCTTTACCACTCTAGAGGCTACATGTATGACTCAATCTTGATGAAACTTGGTCATAATTCTTATCTGGGCCGAATATGTGCACACAAACAGAAAAGTAACTGGCAAAATATGGGGTCGCAAAGCATTAAAGATATAAAATGTTCTTTGGTGGACACGAGCCTTAAACATATTCATTAACAAATTATGTTAATGTCAATTCAGTTAAACCGCATCACGATTTATCTAAATACCAGTGCAAAAATTATCTATTTATCTACCAAACAATGGTTGCAAACAACTTTCTGAGTCACGATGAAAGAAGGCAAAACTAGTATAACTGCATCTCGTCCTTGATCAGAAATAAATTGTAAACGTTAAAGGGGATATCAGAATTATCGACATAAACTAATCTTTCCGTTGCCCAATAAACGTTTCCATAGACATTACGTCGAATTAAGCATAATGAAGCTCGTTAGATCATCGTCTTTCAGTTTTAGGCAGTAAGCCGTAAGGTGGTTGTATGAAGTCAGCTTGCATTCATATCGTATATGTTAAAAAAAATAAAAAAATAAAGATAATACAAGCCTGTATTTTCATACAAAAGCATAGCTTACATGAAAGTATACATCATGCACTAGTACAGTTTGGTTCTATACGTTGAACACATATTTCAAATATGTTTCTTTGGGCCATTTTCAGAACACCACAACAAGGATATTAAGTGCATTAACCCGTCATTTTTTAAATGTATTTTGACGAACAGTTTTTTTAATCGTCAGCAAATAGAAAAACAATTCACACGGTTTTCATTTCATTTTAATAAATATTTAATGAATTTTATAATATATGTTATGTTTTTATCACAAATAAGTACTGGCGAAAATGAAAACCCACCTACATGTAAAATTAATGGAAAATAAAACATTATACACTTTACATGAATTTGTCAGAGCATACATTAAGAAAGTGATGGTGGGGGCGCAAGAGTAAGGGTCGCATTTAGATTCAATTGTTACCTTTGAATATATTGTTCGAGCATATATTTCTTTAAGATGCATTTGGTACGTCATACAAACTTTTTGTCTTTAAATACTGTATGAAGCAGTTATGAGATGCATTTGGTGTGCCCAACTTATTGAAGACGTGACAAACAGTAATTCATGTTGTGCTATTAGCTACATGTTTATATGCCTTTTACATTTCATAAAATATAATGTATTTGAGACTGGAGTTGCGCAAGGAGGATACACATGTAATAATAGTTACAAAATCCTTTATTTTTGATGGCACAAATAGACAAAACTTTCAGTAAAGAACAAACGTACACCAAACAACCCACTCCCCTGGCAAAATATGGTGTCGCCGCATTTAAATACAATACTAGTCATTTAATATATAACAAGTTGTTTAGAGGAAACGAGTCTCAGACAAATAATTATTCATAAATTATTTAAATGTAAATAAATTGAAACCATATAATGGTTTATTTTAAATAAAAGTATCAGGACTTAATTAGAATTTAATTTATCTAATTTAAAAGTGGTTACAAATTAGAACCAAAGTATAATAACTATTACAGTCACGATAAAAGGAAGCAACACCAGAATAACTACATCGCGTCTGAAATCAGATAAATATATATTTAAAAAGGAGAAACTAATTGGACACCAGTATTATCCACACTTACTAAACATTCCGATGCTCAGTTAACTGTTTCATGGAATTAACGTTAAATATTCCACAATGCAGCTCCTCATTCAGATCATCGACGTTCAGTTTTTAGGCAGTAAGCCGTAAGATTGGTTGTTTAAAAGTAAGCATACATGGCGTATCGTATATATTAAAAATAAAACTTAAACAAAAGATAATACCAGCCTATATTTGCATAGAAGCAAATCCCTGTCTGCCAACAGCTAAAAAAACAATTAAAGAAGATGAGCATTATAATTGCTTAAATTAAAATATATCTTAACACTAGTACAGTTTGGTGATTTCGTTGAACACATTTTTCACATGTTTTTGTGTTTGACAATTTCTCACTAGCACAAGAGAGATACGGATCAGTGCATAAATCTGTAATATTTAAAACTAATTGGTGAAACAAAGTGTTATGTCGTAGTAAAATAGAACAACAATTTACAATGCTGTTCTGTTTGGATAAATCTTAAATGAATGCTAGAAAATATTATACCTTTACATCATCAAATAAGCACTTTTGGTAATGATAAAATCCAAATGTAAAATAAATGGCATGATAACATAATAAACTTCACATGAATTTTAGAGAGCACACATCACGAAAGTGAAAGTGTGGGTGCAAGAGTAAAGGTCGCATGTACAGTCCTTGGTTCAATCGGAAATCATATTTGAGTATTCATTATTTTGAATATGCATTTGGTAACCAGTCAAACATTTAAGTCGAATTTCACCTAAAACCTCAAATAGAAATTACGCTTATTGAGCATGTATTGTTTTAAGTATGCATTCGGCAAACCAGTAAAACATTCAAGTCGAATATTCGCCTTAAACATCAAATAGAAATTACACTTATTTAAATAAAATTAATTTAATCAAGCTATACACAAATTGACATCATGTCCTTAAGTGTTCAAATACAATTTGTTTATTCAATATAATTATATAAACTCAAGTTTTAGTTAACATCATGTAATGTTTATGTTATTCCTATTTCAGAAGCACTTGCAGAGACACGTACGAGGGCGGAAGGTATTATACCTTGCTTTTTTAGTGTACTGTTTGAGTAGATTTACATAATTGTATCATTTATCTTCTTGTTCACTCTGTACAACAAGTATGTTGTTTTAGTTTTCAATCTGATGTGTTTTATTCCTGGATGAGACAATTATGAGATGTTATTAGTTTGCTTACAACAGAGAAGATGTAACTTATAGTAATTCATGTTATGATGTTTATTTCATTTTATATATGCTAAAAGCATCTGAGACTGCAGTTCCGTCAAGATGATATACACTTAGTTATCGCTACAAAATCCCTCCTTCATATGTCACCAATAAACATATTAACATTATGACCTTAATTATTATGCCCCCCCCCTCCTTCGAAGAAGAGGGGGTATATTGTTTTTCACATGTCGGTCCGTCGGTCGGTCCGTCCACCACATGGTTTCCGGATGATAACTCAAGAAAGCTTAGGCCTGGGATCACGAAAGTTCATAGGTACACTGATCATGACTGGCAGATGACCCCTACTGATTTTCAGGTCACTAGGTCAAAGGTCAAGGTCACAGTGACCTGAAGCAGTAAAATAGTTTCCGGATGATAACTCAAGAACGCTTAGGCCTGGTATAAGGAATGTTCATAGGGACATTGATCATGACTGGCAGATGACCCCTATTGATTTTAAGGTCACTAGGTCAAAGTTTAAGGTCACAGTGACCTAAAGCAGTAAAATGGTTTCCGGATGATAACTTAAGAAAGCTTAGGCCTGGGATCACGAAAGCTCACAGTTTCATTGGTCATGACTGGCAGATGACCCCTATTGATTTTCAGGTCACTAGGGCAAAGTTCAAGGTCACATTGACTCGAAGCAGTAAAATGGTTTCCGGATGATAACTCAAGAACACTTAAGCCTGGGATCAGGATAGGGACATTGGTCATAACTGACAGATGACCCCTATTGATTTTCAGTACTCTAGGTCAAAGGTCAAGGTCACAGTGACTTGAAACAGTGAAATGGTTTCCGGATGATAACTCACGAACTTCATGAGTCACACAAGCAATTTTTCTTAAAATTGCCAATCATACTCTAACGTATTCACACAATTGCTGCCACTACAACTGACAGCCCATGGGGGGGGGGGGCATGCGTGTTTTACAAACAGCCCTTGTTTAAATACAATATTTGCTTAAATATAAGTATATGGTATTAAGTTATAGTTAAAATCATGTAATGTTTATGTTATTCCTATTTCAGAAGCGCATGCAGAGGAATCTTTTTGGATAAAAAAAAGGTAATATACCTTGCGTTTCTGTAAGTGTAATGTTTGGGTAGAATGTAAGTATCGTTACAAAATCCTTCGTTGGTATGTCAACAATAAACATATTTACATTATGACTTTAATTGTTAAAATAAATCTTTGTTAAAATATAAGTGTATAGCAGTAGATATCATATAATGTTTATGTAATTCCTATTTCGGAGGCATTGTTAGATATAGCGAGGTGGAAGGAAGGTTGGATAACCTGCTTTTTGTGTAGTGTTTGAGTAGATTAACATAATTGTATCATTTGTCTTCTTATTCAGTCTGTACACAAAAAGTCATGTTTTTGTTTTCAATCTTATGTGTTGTATTACTTTATGAAACAACTATGAGATGTAATTAGTTTGCTTGCGACATAGGAGACGTTACTAACAGTAATTCATGTTATGCTATTAATTATACTGTATATGAGCCTTTCACACTTCATAAAATGTAAAGCATGTGACACTGCAGTTGCGTCAAGATGATACAAATTTGATTATCATCACAAAATCCCTGATTTATATGTCACTAATACACACAACATTCGACCATGAACAAACGTGCACAAACACGCAAACTGTCCTGGTGAAAATATGGGATTGCTTCCTTGAAATGGCCAATGCCCAAGCATTAAAGATAAGGAGAGTTGTTTGGGTGGGGTGGGACGAGTCTCATACAAATATTTGTACATACATTATTTAAATGTAAATAAAGTGAAATGATCATCATTCATTATAAATGAACGTGTAAGGACTTAATTCGAATGAATTTTATCTACCTAAATAGTGGGTGAAAATTGGAACCGAAATATGATATATATCACAGTCATGATGAAAGGAAGCATAAACGATGGAGGAACTAATGTGACAGAATTATCCACACTTAATAAACATTGCGATGCTCAAGAAACGATTCCATTGAAATGACGTCAAAAATAAAATAATGCAGCCTGTCAGTCAGATAATCGGCGTGCTGTACTAGGCAGTAAGCCGTACGGTTGGTTGTACAAAGTCAGCATGCATCGTATCTGTTTAAAATAAAACCTTGAAAACAATATAATACAAACCTATATCAACAGCTAAAATAAATATGAAAGAAGATTTGCAAAAGCATCGCTTAAATGAACTTATCCGTGATGCACTAGTACAGTGTGATTATATTCTTTTGACACTTATTTCAGATATGTTTGTTCTGGATAATTTCATAACAACGCAAGGGAGATCTGGATCCGTTCGTCAGTCCGTCATATTTGAATACGACTGTTTTGTTTAATGTTAAATTGATTTAAAAATATATAATATATTTAGATCATCAAATAAATACGGGTAACTATGATAAAACCCACATATACAATAAACGGCAATGGTAGCATAATAAACTTCACATACATTTTAGAGAGCGTTGATCACGAACGTGAAAGTGTGGGTGCAATAGTTATGGTCGCATGTACAGTCCACTGGTTCAATGAACATAATATTTAAGCATATTATTTTTTTAAATAGATGAATAAATAAATTAATGTATTAAAAAAAAGAAGAAGAAACTAATGGGACACCAGAATTAACCATACTAACTAAACATTCAGTTGATCACTTATCGTTTCAATTTAAGTTACTTCAAACATAAAACAATACTGCTCGTTAGTTAGATCACCGTCGTTAACTTTTATGCAGCAAGTCGTAAAGTTGGTTGTTTAAAGCCAGCATGCATAGCGTATCGTAACGATAACGTAATTTAGAAATTACGCAAATTAAAAAGAAATTGATTTATTCAAGCTATAGACATATTCTCATTATGGACTTAATTGTTTAAATACTTTTTTTTTTCAATAAAAGTATGTAGTAGCAAGTTATACTTCACTCATGTATTTTTATGCTATTCCAATTTCAGAGCTACGGAAGATGCAGGAAGGTAGTATATATTGCTTTATTATTGTATTTTTTCTGTTGAAATAAAATATTATTCGTTTTGTTTTCAATCTTATGTGTTTTAGTACTTTATAAAACAATTATGAGATGTAATTAGTTTGCTTGCGACATAGGAGACGTTACTAACAGTAATTCCTGTTATGCGTTTAAATATATTTTATATGAGCCTTTCACACTTTATAAAATGTAAATTATGTGACACTGCAGTTGCGTCAAGATGATACAAATTTGATTATCATTCAGAAATCCCTGATTTATATGTCACTTATACACACAACATTCGACCCAGAACAAACGTGCACAAACACGCAAACTGCCCTGGTGTAAATATGGGATCGCTTCCTTGAAATGGCCAATGCCCAAGCATTAAAGATAAGGAGAGTTGTTTGGGGGGAGGGGGGGGGACGAGTCTCATACAAATATTTGTAGATACATTATTGACATGTAAATAAAGTTAAATGATCATCATTCATTATAAATAAACGTGTAAGGACTTAAATCGAATGTATTTTATCTACCTAAATAGTGGGTGCAAATTGGAACCGAAATATGATATATATCACAGTCACGATGAAATGAAGCATAACTAGTAAATTAACATCCCGGCTGTAAACAACATGTCTATAAAAATGGAGGAACTAATGTGACAGCATTATCCACACTTAATAAACATTGCGATGCTCAAGAAACGATTCCATTGAAATGACGTCAAAAATAAAATAATGCAGCCTGTCAGTCAAATAATCGGCGTGCTGTATGAGGCAGTAAGTCGTAAGGTTGGTTGTACAAAGTCAGCATGCATCGTATGTGTTCACAAATAAAACTTGAAAACAATATAATACAAACCTATATAAACAGCTAAAATAAATATTAAAGAAGATTTGCATAAGCAGCGCTTAAATTAACGTATCCGTGATGCATTAATACATTGTGGTTATATTCTTTTAACACATATTTCAGATATGTTTGTTCTGGATAATTTCATAACAACGCAAGGGAGATCTGGATCCGTGTGTCAGTCCGTCATATTTGAATAAGTCTGTTTTGTTAAATGTTAAATTGATTTAAGAATATATTATATCTTAAATCATCAAATAAATTTGCGGGTAATTATGATAAAACCCACATATAAAATAAAGGACAATGGTAACATAATAAACTTCACATACATTTTAGTGAGGATACATCACGAACGTGAAAGTGTGAGTGCAATAGTTAAGGTCGCATGTACAGTCCATTGGTTCAATGGACATAAAGTTTAAGCATAAAAAATAAATAAAAAAAAAAGATGAATAAATAAATTAATTTATGTACAAAAAGAAGAAACTAATGGGACACCAGAATTATCAATACTAACTTTACATTCAGTTGCTAACTTAACGTTTCAATTTAAGTTACTTCAAACATAGAATAATACTGCTCGTTAGTTAGATCACCTTCGTTAACTTTTATGCAGCAAGTCGTGATGCTGGTTGTTTAAAGCCAGCATGCATAGCTTATCGTATATGTTTAACATAAACTTGAATAAAAGATAATACAAGTCTTATTGTTATAAAACTAAAACCCTTTTTGTCAACGGCTAAAAATAAAAAAATAAGATTGATGTGCAGAAGCATTGTTTAAAAGAAAGTATGCCTGATGCACCAGAACAGTTTTTTTTTATATTCGTTGAACACATAATTCAGATATGTTGCCTTGGGCAAACTAAAGAACAGCCCTAGAGGGTTTTCTGGATCAGTGAATAAATGCGTCGTATTTGAAATGTATTTTGATGAAAATTGATTAAATCGCGGACAAATAGCACACCAATTCACACGTTGTTCTGTTTGGGTAAATATTAAACGAATGTTTTCATATAATATATCTTTACAGCATCCAAAAAAATGGTGATTATGATTAACCCCATATGTAAAAGCAATGACAAAGATATCAGATAAGAATCACATGCATTTCACAGAGAATAAATGTCGTTGGTTCTATTGGATGTAATGTATGACAACATATGTTGTAAGATGTGTTTGGCAAGCCAGACAAACTTTGTAGTCAAATATATGCCGTTAACGTCGTTAAAAAATTAAGCGTATTAAAATTGAATTAATTTAATCAAGCTATAAACATATTCGCATTATGGACTTAATTGTTAAAATACTTTGTTTTCAATGAAAGTGTATAGAAGATAGTTATTCAAAACTCATTATTTTATACTATTCCAATTTCAGTGGAGCAGAAGATAATGGAAGGTAGTATACAATGCTTTATTAGTGTAGTTTTTCTGTTAAAATAAAATATTATTGTTTTTGTTTTCAACCGTATGTGTTGTATTACTTAAAGAAACAATTATGAGATGCTATTAGTTTGCTTGCGACATAGGAGACGTTACCACCAGTAATTCATGTTATGCTATTAATTATATGTTATATGAGCCTTTCACACTTCATAAAATGTAAAGCATGTGACACTGTAGTTGCGTCAAGATGATACAAATTTGGTTATTATTATAAAATCCCTGATTTATATGCCACTAATACACACAACATTCGACCCAGAACAAACGTGCACAAACACGCAAACTGTCCTGGTGAAAATATGGGATCGCTTCCTTGAAATGGCTAATGCTAAGCATTAAAGATAAGGGGAGTTGTTTGTGTGTGGGGTGGGACGAATCTCATACAAATATTTGTACATACATCATTTAAATGTAAATACAGTAAAATGACCATTATTTATTATAAATAAACGTGTAAGGACTTAATTCGAATGCATTTATCTACCTAAATAGTGGGTGCAAATTGTAACCGAAGTATGATATATATCACAGTCACGATGAAAGGAAGCATAACTAATAAATAAACATCCCGGCTGTAAACAAAATGAATATAAAAAATGGAGGAACTAATGTGACAGAATTATCCACACTTAATAAACATTGCGATGCTCAAGAAATGTTTCAATTGAAATGACGTCAAAAATAAAATAATGCAGCCTGTCAGTCAGATAATCGGCGTGCTGTATTAGGCAGTAAGCCGTAAGGTTGGTTGTATAAAGTCATCATGCATCGTTTGTGTTTAAAATAAAACATTGAAAACAATATTATACAAACCTATATCAACAGTAAAATAAATATTAAAGAAGATTTAAAGAACGTATTCGTGATGCACTAGTACAGTGTGGTTATTTTCTTTAAACACATGTTTTAGATGTTTTTTTCTGGATAAGTTCATAACAACGCAAGGGAGATCTGAATCCGTTCGTCAGTCCGTCATATTTGAATAAGTCTATTTTGTAAAATGTTAAATTAATTTAAGAATATATTATATCCCTACATCATCAAATAAATACGAGTAATTATGATAAAATTCACATATAAAATAAACGACAATAGTAGCATAATAAACTTCACATACATTTTAGAAAGCATACATCACGAACGTGAACGTGTGGGAGCAATAGTTATGGTCGCATGTACAGTCCACTGGTTCAATGGACATTATATTTAAGCATATTTATTTTTTTAAATAGATGAAAAAATAAATTAATGTATTTAAAAAAGAAGAAGAAACTAATGGGACACCAGAATTTACCATACTAACTAAACATTCAGTTGCTCACTTATCGTTTTAATTTAAGTTACTTCAAACATAGAACAATACTGCTCGTTAGATAGATAACCGTCGTTGATTTAGTCAAGCTATAAACATATTCGCATTATGGACTTAATTGTTTAAATACTTTTTTTTTCAATAAAAGTATATATTAGCAAGTTTTAATTAACTCATGTATTTTTATGCTATTCCAATTTCAGAGTTGCGGAAGAGGCGGAAGAGGCAGGAAGGTAGTATATATTGCTTTTTTAGTGTAGTTTTTCTGTTAAAATAAAATATTATTGTTTTTGTTTTCAATCTTATGTGTTTTATTACTTTATGAAACAATTATGAGATGTAATTAGTTTGCTTGCGACATAGGAGACGTTACTAACAGTAATTCCTGTTATGCTATTAATTATAGTTTATGTGAGCTTTTCACACTTCATAAAATGTAAAGCATGTGACACTGCAGTTGCGTCAAGATGATACAAATTTGATTATCATTACAAAATCCGTGATTTATATGTCACTAATACACACAACATTCGACCCAGAACAAACGTGCACAAACACGCAAACTGTCTTGGTGTAAATATGGGATCGCTTCCTTGAAATGGCCAATTCCAAGCATTAAAGATGAAAGGAGAGTTGTTTAGGGGAAAACGAGACTTATACAAATATGTGTACATACATTATTTAAATTTAAATAAAGTGCAAATTGGAACCAAAATATGATATATATCACAGTCACGATGAAAGAAAGTGGAACTATAAATATAAATCCCATCTGTAAACAAAATAAACGTTTTGTTTAATAAATGGAGGAGCTAATGTGACAGAATTATCCACACTTCATAAACATTCCGATGCTCAAGAAACGTTTCGATTGAAATGACGTCAAATATAAAATAATGCAGCCTGTCAGTCAGATAATCGGCGTGCTGTATTAGGCAGTAAACCATAAGGTTGGCTGTACAAAGTCAGCATGCATCGTATTTGTTTAAAATAAAACCTTGAAAACAAAATAATATAAACCTATTTCAACAGCTAAAATAAATATTAAAGAAGATTTGAATAGGCATCACTTAAATGAACGTATCCGTGATGCACTAGTACAGTGTGGTTATATTCTTTTGACACTTATTTCATATATGTTTGTTCTGAATAATTTCATTACAACGTAAGAGAGATCTGGATCCGTTCGTCAGTCCGTCATATTTGAATAAGACTGTTTTGTTAAATGTTAAATTGATTTAAAAATATATAATATATTTACATCATCAAATAATACGGGTAATTATGATAAAACCCACATATAAAATTAACGACAATGGTAGCATAATAAACTTCACATACATTTTAGAGAGCATACATCACGAACGTGAACGTGTGGGTGCAATAGTTATGGTCGCATGTACAGTCCATTGGTTCAATGAACATTATGTTTAAGCATATTTATTTTTTTAAATAGATGGATTAATAAATTAATGTATTTAAAAAGGAAGACGAAACTAATGGGACACCAGAATTAACCATACTAACTAAACATTCAGTTGCTCACTTATCGTTTCAATTTAAGTTACTTCAAACATAGAACAATACTGCTCGTTAGTTAGATCACCGTCGTTGATTTATTCAAGCTATACACATATTCGCATTAGGGACTTAATTGTTTAAATACTTTGTTTCAAATATTTGACATATTTGAAAAAGTCTGTTTTGTTAAATGTTAAATTGATTTAAGAATATATTATGTCCCTACATCATCAAATAAATACGAGTAATTATGATAAAACCCACATATAAAAAAATGGCAATGGTAACATAATAAACTTCACATACATTTTAGAGAGCATACATCACGAAATTGAAAGTGTGGGTGCAATAGTAAAGGTCGCATTTACAGTCCATTGGTTCAAAGGAATAAAGTTAAAGCATAAAAAAAATGATGAATAAATTAATTAATTTATTTGAAAAAGAAGAAACTAATGGGACACCAGAATTATCCATACTAACTTAACATTCAGTTGATCACTTATCGTTACTTCAAACATAGAACAATTCTGCTCGTTATTTAGATCACCGTCGTTAACTTTTATGCAGGAAGTCGTAAGGTTGGTTGTTTAAAGCTAGCATGCATAGCGTATCGTATATGTTTAACATAAAGCTTGAAAAAAAGATTATACAATAAAGTGAAACCGCATCATGATTTATTGTAAATAAACGTGTAAGGACTTTATTCGAATGTATTTATGCATTTATCTACCTAAATAGTGGGTGCAAATTGGAACATTAAGTATGACAGTCACGATGAAAGGAAGCAGAACTAGTAAATAAACATCCCGGCTGTAAACAACATGAATATAAAAAATGTGACACAATTATCCACACTTAATATACATTCCGATTCTCAAGAAACGTTTCCATTGAAATGACGTCAATAAAAAAAATGCAGCCTGTCAGTCAGATATTCGGCGTGCTGTATAAGGTAGAAAGCCGAAAGGTTGGTTGTACAAAGTCAGCATGCATCGTATGTGTTTAAAATAAAACCTTGAAAACAATATAATACAAACCTATATCAACAGCTAAAATAAATATTAAAGAAGATTTGCATAAGCATCGCTTAAATGAACGTATCCGTGATGCACTAGCACAGTGTGGTTATATTCTTTTAACACTTATTTCAGATTTATTTATTTTTTGAATAATTTCATAACGACGCAAGAGAGATCTGGATCAGTTCGTCGATCCGTCATATTTGAATAAGTTTATGAAACAATTTTTAATTCGAAGAAAAATAGCTTAACAATGCACAAGATTTTTCTGTTTTGTTAAATGTTAAATTAATTTAAGAATATATTATATCTTTACATCATCAAATAAATACGGGTAATTATGATCAAACCCACATGTACAATAAATGGCAATGGTAACATAATAAACTTCACATGGATTTTAGAGAGCATACATCACGAAAGTGAAAGTTCGGGTGCAATAGTTAAGATCGCATGTACAGTCCATTGATTCAATGAACATAATGTTTTAGCATTAAAAAAACAGATTAATACAAAACAAAAAGAAAAAAGAAAAAAAAACTAATGGGACACCAGAATTAACCATACAAACTAAACATTCCGTTGCTCACTTATCGTTTAAATTTAAGTTACTTCAAACATAGAATAATACTACTCGTTAGTTAGATCCCCGTCGTTAAATTTTATGCAGCAAGTCGAAAGGTTGGTTGTTTAAAGCCAGCATGCATAGCGTATCGTATATATGTTTAACATAAAACTTGAAAAAAAGATAATACAAGCATTTATTGTCATAGAAAAGAAAGTATGCCTGATGCACCAGAACAGCTTTTTTCATATTCGTTGAACACATAATTCAGATATGTTGCCTTGGGCGAACTTAAGAACAACCCAAGACTGATCTGGATCAGTGTATAAATGCGTCGTATTTTTAATGTATTTTGATGAAAAATTGATAAAATCGCGGACAAATAGCGAACCAATTCACACGTTGTTCTGTTTGGGTAAATATTAAACGAATTGTATCATATAATATATCTATACATCATCCAAAAAACTGGTGATTATGATAAACCCCACATGTAAAAGAAATGGCAAAGATATCAGAAAAGCTTCACATTCATTTCACAAGACATATATACGCGGTTGGTTCCATTGTATGTTATTTATGACAACATATTTTGTAAGATGCGTTTGACAAGCCAGACAAACTTCGTAGTCAAAATTACGGCGTTAACGTCGTTTAGAAATTACGCATATTAAAATTAAATTGATTGAATCAAGCTATGAACATATTTGCATTATAGACGTAATTGTTTAAATACTTTTGTTTCAATACAAGTATATAGTAGCACGTTTAACTAAACTCATGTATTGTTATACTATTCCAATTTCAGAGCTCTTCAGGATGGAAGGTAGTATATAATGCTTTATTAGTGTGTGTTTTTTTGTTAAATAATATAATTGTATCAATTTTCTTCTTGTTTAATCTATACAACGAGTTGTATGTTTAAGTTTTATTCTCATGTGTGTTATTACTGTGATAAACAATTATGATATGCTTTTAGTTTGTTTACGATAAAGAAGACATAACAAAACCATAATTCATGTTAGGCTATTAACTACATTTTACAAATACCCGTCACATTTCATAAAATATAAAGATATGTGACTGCAGTTCCACCAGAAAGGTAACATTTAATTATCTAAATAAAATCATGTAATCCTTGGTCACCATGGGACTAAACAATCGGCACAGAACAGACGTGCACAAAATACGAATTTTCCTGGCAAAATATCGGGTCGCCACCCTGAAATGGCCAATGTTAAGCATCTAAAACATAATATTTTTTATATATAAATCGATTTTACTATGTCTGTGTTAAGTAAAAGAATACGGTCTTAATGACCTTATTAAAATTCAATTTATTGGATCAAGCTATAAACATGTTTGCATTATTGCGTAATTTGTTTAAGTACACATTATTAGCAAGTTATAAATTAACATCAAGTTTGTTATGCTTTTCCAATTTCAGAGACATTAACGTCGAAGATAGGTTAGTATACTTTGCTTTTTGGTTAGTGTAGTCTTGGGGTAAACGTAACTTTATGATTTGTCTTTTTGTCCAATTAGTACGAAAAGTTGGTTGTTTAAGATTTTAATCTATTGCGTTTTTAACTGCATGAAATAATTATGAGATTCATTCAGTTTGCTTACGATATTGAAGACGAAACAAACAGTAATTGATTTTTGTCTATTAACTACATTTTACATATGCCTGACACGTTGTATAAAATATCAAGCATGTGAGAATGCAATTGCACCAGGCGGATAAAATATGTAATTATTAACAAACTCATTCGGTCATATGCCACAAATGGACAGAACATTCGACACAGGACAAAAATGCACAAAAACACAAACGCTCCTGGCAAAATATAGGGTCCCCTCCTTCAAACAGCATTTAATATATAACAAGTTGTTTTGGTTACTCATAAATTATTAAAATGTAAATAAAGTTATAACGCATCACGATTTATTTCAAAGTATAAAGACTTCAAAGCTCAGTTGAATTATCCTAAGGGATATTGAATAATAATAAATCACTGATTGTACTCCTTTAATTAAACGTTTCGGCATTATGCCTTTATCAAAACAATGAAAAAAATATGTAAACTACATTTTTACGTCTTTTGACAGCACATTTTAAATAACAGAGTAAATGTTTTTTAACGTCAAATGACGTTGTACATGATGACGTCATAAATAACGTTATATAAAGTGGCGCCAAAAATCGTAAAAATTCGCCAAAAATGAAATGACTTAAAATACCAACATATTACATGTCTCAATCTTATACCAAATGTGTGCTTTAAAGTTATATATTAAATAAATTTATATTTTACAAAAAAACAATAAATCATAATATATAACTATAATTTTCCTGGACTTCTTATCATTAATAAAATAGGATAAACTTATTTAATAAATTTAATTTTATCAATTCATATCTACGTAAAAGATTATAATTCAATAATGGTAATACTTGCTGTTCAATCTTTTATTTACACATTAAAGATAAGATAAATTGCATATTATACTGTTATTTGTACATGTATTCATGTTGATGGTTAATATAAACTGTTTTTCAAAATAATTTTTACTAAATAATTTCTCCTCGTAGTAGGATATCAAGTTGATTTTTTGTATTCAATCCATTTGGTGACTGTGTTTCATTCTTCTTTATGAATTCTAATTCCTTAATAAGTCTGTAATAACGGGAACTGTCTCGTATTTGTGTTAGTACTGAAATACCCATGTCCTTCTCTCCGTGGCCAGCACCGTTGAAGTGGTCTGAGATAGGTTTGTCCCTCCGGAGCCTCACGTCAGCTTCGTGTTCTTTGGCACGTTCCTTTAACGATCTGCTTGTCTCTCCTATATATATATCATCTTCTGGCATTTAATACAACATATGCCGTATACCAAGTTGTGAATGTAACAGTTCTGTCTTATTGTTTCATTTGGAATTTCACTTAATGGGTTGTTATGAAAACCTCTTTTTAACATTTCACAGACTTTACAATTTGCCTTGCATGATTCCGGTATTTGTTGAAAACGTTTGTTTATCTCTTTGTTTGTTTTTCCATGAACTAAAATGTCACCGATATTTCTGTCTCGTCTGTATGCAACAATTGGTACATCTGGGAATACATTTTTCATTCGGTCTGATTTATATAGTTTGTCGGTATGTTTTCGAATAATTGAGTGGANAATTATTTAGTAAACATTATTTTGAAAAACAGTTTATATTAACCATCAAGATGAATATATGTACAAATAACAGTATAATATGCAATTTATCTTATCTTTAATGTGTAAATAAAAGATTGAACAGCAAGTATGTACCATTATTGAATTATAATCTTTTACGTAGATATGAATTGATAAAATTAAATTTATTAAATAAGTTTATCCTATTTTATTAATGATAAAAAGTCCAGGAAAATTATAGTTATATATTATGATTTATTGTTTTATTGTAAAATATAAATTTATTTAATATATAACTTTAAAGCACACATTTGGTATAAGATTGAGACATGTAATATGTTGGTATTTAAAGTCATTTCATTTTTGGCGAATTTTTACGATTTTTGGCGCCACTTTATATAACGTTATTTATGACGTATTCATGTACAACGTCATTTGACGTTAAAAAACATTTACTCTGTTATTTAAAATGTGCTGTCAAAAGACGTAAAAATGTAGTTTACATAATTTTTTCATTGTTTTGATAAAGGCATAATGCCGAAACGTTAAATTAAAGGAGTAAATTCAGTGATATAAAGACTTCAGTTGAATTTTGTTTTATCTACCTAAATATTTAGTGCAAATTGGAAACGAAGTATAATAAATATCTAAGTAAGGATGAAAGGAATCACAATAAGTATACCTACATCCCGCCTATAATCAGAAATGAATATAAATAAGAAGACACTAATGACACTCAAGACGTATCCACACTGACTTAAGAATCCGACTTTTGTAATAATATTATATTTTCACATCATCATATAAATACTGGTGATAATAATAAAACCCTCGTTTAAACTCAATGGCAATGGCAGTATAATACACTTCACATTAGTTCTACGGAGAAAGCATTAAGAAAGTTAGATAGGGTGCGCAAGCCTAAAGGTCACATGTACATTTTTGAAAGATGCATTTGGTAAGCCAGACATACATTGTTGTCGTATATATGCTAAATAGTCGTATATATGCTATTTAAATCCATGATAAATTACTATACTTCAAATGCCCTTTAAATTGTTCATCATACTTTTTGTGTTAGAATAATACTAACATTTGATGAATTTTATTTTGTGTGTTTGTTCTACACGGCGTTTTAAATGTAGGTGATGATGATGGGCACTTATGTTAATCAATGGTTTTCTTTAACAAAAGAAAAGCACAGAAGAATTAATCACGTTTATAAGAAAATATAAACGTTACAGACTGCTCTAAAGCTTTTTAAACATTAACTGACAAAACAGCTATTCTTATATTATTTTAAGAGGGTACATAATGCTTAGAAATACAAACTAAGACAAATCTTAAATATATAATATATAAAACATTGAAACAATAATATGACATTGATAGCATTTAACAATTCAATACCATGTTTATCTTAAATGTGTAAACATGTTCATCTATAATTTACACCTTATGAATTTGAATTCATTTTCAACATGTTTATTTGATGCATTTCAGCCTGTTGACGTGTGTTTCCTTTTAAAAACATTTCTCTAAGAAATGTCTAAGAGTAAAACTGAGAAATAAAAAAACAACAGCACAAATATAATATTTAGAAAATGCTTAGAGGAAATGCATAGGAAGTGTCCGAGTTCCACCCAGTACTTATTTTGAATTATGTAATACAATTGCGTTTGTTATTTGTCATTACTGGTGCACTTTCTAAAGCAGAGGAGCATGATTTGTTGTCGATACAAAATAGTAATCAATATTTCCAACTATATAAGAGCTCTGAAACTGAGTCCCTGCGTTTGCGAACGAATTAAAGCGTGTTTTTGAACGTCTTGAAATTACTTGATTTATATAAAACGTGTACTTTTCTACTTTCTTTGAATTTGTTTACATTGAAATGTTAACATAATGATAACAGGAAGCAGAACTAGTAAATAAACATCCCGGCTGTGAACAAAATGAATATAAAAATGGAGGAACTAATGTGACACAATTATCCACACTAAATAAACATTCCGATTCTCAAGAAACGTTTCCATTGAAATGACGTCAAATATAAAATAATGAAGCCTGTCAGTCAGATAATCGACGTGCTGTATTAGGCAGAAAGCGGTAAGGTTGGTTGTATAAAGTCAGCATGCATCGTATGTGTTTAAAATAAAACTTGAAAACAATATAATACATACTTATATCAACAGCTAAAATAAATATTAAAGAAGATTTGCATAAGCATCGCTTAAATGGACGTATCCGTGATGCACTAGTACAGTGTGGTTATATTCTTTTGACACTTATTTCAGATATGTTTGTTCTGCATAATTTCATAACAACGTAAGAGAGATCTGGATCAGTTCGTCAATCCGTCATATTTGGATTAGTTTAAGAAACAATTTTAATTCGAAGAAAAATAGCTTATCAATGCACAAGATTTTTCTATTTTGTTAAATTTTAAATTAATTTAAGAATATATTATATCTTTACATCATCAAATAAATACGGTTTATTAAGATAAAACCCAAATGTAAAATAAATGGAAATGGTAACATAATAAACTTCACATGGGTTTTAGAGAGCATACATCACGTAAGTGAAAGTGTGGGTGCAAGAGTAAAGGTCGCATGTACAGTCCATTGGTTCGATCAGAGATCGTATTTGAGCATAAATTATTTTAATATGCATTTGGTAAACTAGTCAAACATAAAAGTCGCGCCAAAACCTCAATAGAAATAACGATTATTAAAATTAAATTAATTTAATCAAGCTTAGACACATTTACATTATGTCCTTAATTGTACAAATAAAATATTTTATTTTATATAATTATATAAACGCAAGTTTTAGTTAAAAGCATGTTATGTTTATGTTATTCCTATTTAAGAAGCACATTCAGAGGCATGTTAGAGGTTAGAAGGTAGTACAACTTTTTTTTTTGAGAGTATTGTGTTAAGGTAGATTAACATAATTGCATCATTTGTCTTCTTGTTCAATCTGTACAACAAGTGTGTTGTTTTAGTTTTCAATCTCACGTGTTTTATAACAGTATGAAAAAATTATGAGATGCATTTAGTTTGCTTACGACAAATGAGACGTAACGTTAAGTAATTCCTGTTATGCTACTAATTTAATTTTATATATGCCTTTCACATGTCATAATAGTTAAAGCATGTGAGACTGCACTTGCGTCAAGATGATACTCATTTAATTATCGTTACAAAATCCCTCATTCATATGTCACCAATAAACATACTAACATTATGACCTTCAATGTTTAAATACAATGTTTTATATTTTAGTTTTGATATTTTAATCAATATAAACTTATAATTGTAAAAAAAAATACAGTATTTTAGAACTTTTATTTTTTCGTCATTCGTGGTTGACAGTCCCTTTAATAGCTCTAAAAATGATCGCTCATCACTATTGCTATTTTAAAATATATGATACTCCGTCAAAACCTGTGCATTACAGTTTATTAAATATCAATAAATGAAAACGACTTATTTAAATAGAAGGAAACAGACTGACATTTGACACTGTACAAAAATAAACTGTATTTAAATTTTACATGACAAACATTCAGAATGCAATAGCCGTTGAATCCTCAGGAGTAAATTAGCATGTACATGCATTTCACAGCGCGAACGTTTTATCGGTTCCGTTGGAAATAACGTTAAAAAAAAACACTTGGTAATAAAACAGCATTTTGTCAGTCGAATATACGCCATTAACTATTAAGAATGTCAGCAAATTTAAAGTATGTGTGTGTTCATATAATCGAACTGAAAAAAAATATTCGTAGTATTCCCTTCATTTTTTAAACATAAATATTGTACAGATGCATTATATAATAAAAATGCATAATTGACTTCATGTATGTTGACACTGTTTATATATTTTCAATATAAAAAATAACAGATTAGATTAAAGATAAATTACATTTTTAATTTTGTTAGTGTAGTGTTTGGGTAGATTAATTTTATTTAATTATGCGTTCTCGTGTTTAATCTGTATCACAAGTTGAATGTTTTGTTTTTATTTGATTGTAATGTCTTTTATTGCATCATGAAACACTACAGAGATGTCAACAAAAAATGAAAAACAACGCGACACAGCACACAAGTTCACAACCTCAAACACAACTGGAAGAATCCTTTTGCCAATTCCAGGAGACGTTAAAACGTCCCAAGGTATTGTTGAAATTTGCCTTGTTTATGTGTTGACTTAAAATGAATGTATACCTGGTTCACACTTATGAAAACGGACCAAAACAGAAACAAAAATGTATATTCATCTAATGTTACTAAAAAATATGACATTACCCCGTTGATCTGTGATTTTATTCTGGTAAATGAGGAAACGTGCGTTTTATAATCATAAATATAATCACTAGTCTACAACAGCAAGTCCAGCTCGATGTCTATAAATTTCGTTATTGTAAAGCCTTCTCATATAAATCTGGCACTATCACGCATAGCACAATATATTTGTCGAGAATATATATAATTGCGTTGTATATTTGTACTTTCATCTGTTTTTGACGCATACGTTTGTATGTTTGTCGTATGGCTAGTAAGTATTTGACGACGAGTTATGCATGCTGAATTCGTAAATAAACTATGTTTTTCTAATAATAATTATTGTCTGTTTAATATTGTTAACATTATTTTATATTCCAGAAGATGATTCGTAAATACGAACATAACTACGAACAGGATCTACTGCTCAGGAAATAGTGAAACTGACAAGATTGGTTATCCACACTTGGGCTATTATGTGCTTTAATATAAATAACGTTCAAGTTGATTATTGACCATGTAATCAGCTGTAAACACGGAAGACTGCCTATTGTATCAAGTATAATAGTGTACGATAATCGCGTTTGTTTTCTAGTTTGATTTACAGCAAACAACGCCAGTTAACCTCAATACTCGCCAATACAGTGAAAACTCATCCAATACGGTAGAAATACGGAAAAACCGCGGCCAATACGTGAATCGACCAATCAATTGGGCAAAATAATTCATTTGACATTATTTCACCATCTTCAAAACGTTCAATACCAATACTTTCGTACTTTGTAGTTTCACTACATTTACCTTTGACATCCGAAACGACACATTATAACACATTATGTTAATCTATTTATAGTATATCAAGTTACTAATAGGCCTGGTGAAATCCTGATGAAAACGACCGAGAAAACACAGATGTATCTCTCTTTTTTTTCTTGAACTATTCTCCGATGTAGCGTCTGATTATGTAAATTCTGTTACTTATTTCATAAAACAATAATAGTGTTCCTTAATATTTGGAAGACAATTGCATTGAACTTACACCAGAAAGCAAAAGGAATCTGCGATTTAGCTGAGCGTTAGTTTTGTCAACTCGCCGAGACCATCCTTACATTTACAAAAAAAAAGCATTCATCTGAAAACTAAGGGAGAGTATTTTAATTTAAAGCATAAACATATAAGAAAGAATAAGTGTTTGATACTTTTCTTAGATCTTTAATTTATTTGATGTCTTGAAAGTAGTCGTAGATTTTCACTTTTCAAACAATGTTATGTGCACATGCATAAGCTTAAATGTATATTCGGCTGCAGCCTGTTGGAAAAGATGAACAATAGGTGTATATATTTTAAAATAGTTGTTTGATGCGATTAACCGTGATATTAAATGCAAACTTGTATAATGTCAATATATAAGATTATCACTAATAAGTTGAATTCACATTGGCATTATTATAACCCTTCAGACAGTTGTATTAGTCTTATACTTCTGACTTCAGGCAAATAACAATTTAATTAAACCAATCAATAACATTATAATACAAACTAACACAACAAAAAATGAGGATCAACATTTCTGTGTTTGCATGTAGTCTATGAGTATGTGTTGTGCTAAACGTAAATATAACCAAGAAAACGTTAATATAACATAAGATTCCAATTTAATAAAAGATTAATGATAAATTGTGTATATATATGTCCATTTTCGTTGTTCATTTACATGCACTGTTTTGAATTTATCCATTCATATGTTTATATATTCTGTTGATATGTACAAAACAATTCTGTTGTGTTCCTTTACATGTTATACCTTTATTGTAATCACGTTGTGGTATGTATGTTTTGTATAATAGAAACTTTAATATCCCAGACGAAGACGTGTATATTGATCAAAATTTATCTGATTTTATTAATTGTTTCTTTCGACTGAACCATTTAATACGGTATTTGGAACAGTTATGTTCGTGTTCTATTCAAGACAATTGTTATGCGCCTTTCCCCTTTCGAAGAAGTCGATATATCTTGCTTTGCATTGCTTCGGTCGGATGTTCAGATGGTCGGTCCGAAGACCATTTTGTTTCCGCAAGATATTATGAGAAATCTTGACATAAGATCATACAAATTGGTATGATGATTAACTGTGATTATGTAATGAGGCCTATCGATTTTCAGGTGAACAAGTTAACATTCAAGGCTTATTAGTACTCTAATACTCATAGGAAACATCCCTTAATAATATATTATATAAAAAAAAATATGCTTTCATGCATGTTATCGTATTATGGTGTTTAAAAATCCTGTTCCATGCAGATTGATTACCCATAAATGTATTTGTATTGCTTTCTGATGTGTTACTTTTGGGGATTTGAAACATTTCCAAAAATGGTAAATTGTATTTGTTTGGGGAGGGGGTTTATGTTTTGCTACATCTTTTGTAATTAACACGAACATTAGCACTGTGAATGAATACAATGGTATTATTATGTTATTGAATCACTTAATTATAATTGAGTATTATCAGCGTGCCATTATTACATTACACTGTTAATGAAATTTTGGAGAAATTTTCAACATGCACGGATTCTTATTCCAAGTTTATACTGCACGTAATTTTGCACCGCTTTTGTAGATTGTGAGTTAAAATTGTTTGTTTCTCATTAGTCGTGAGGATATTTATCATTTTTCTTTCTTTGATAATTGTATTTTGTTTTGGCTTTTGATATCCCTTTTTGTACTTTCTGCGTCGCAAGACAGCAACAAAATATGCAAATAATAGTGTTGACTGGTGATAATATATACACAGGCTGTAAAGAAATATCCGAATGTAAAAAATAGAACAATGGTCACATTTTTCGCAAAATTTAATACATACATAATTTATATTTCTTATTATTTGTTAATAACTTAATTTATTATATGCTTTCCGTTGGTTTATAGAGAAATATCAGTGAAAAAAACTGGTATTTCACTGGTAAAATATAACAGTGAAAAATATCGATATTTCTCAATGCTTTACTGTGAAATTACGTAATTGTTTTGACGAAATGACGTCATCATTCCAGAGAAATTATCCAGTTAAACTAGTTTACAATGTATATAAACGGTGAAAAAAAGCATATAATACAAAAAAATGTTGGAATCGGTGGAATATCGATTTTAGTTCACTCGTGATCATAGAACAATACATTTTTTCACTCGTGGCTGCGCCACTCGTGAAAATATTATTTTCTATGATCACTAGTGAAATAAAATCGATATTCCACCGATTCCAACAAATATCCTCTATTTATGAATCAATGTTCGTAATACACATACTACGGAATCAATGTCATTCTTTTGTAAATTTTCTTTAAAAGAATATTCACTTTACTAGACTTCACCGATACATGTACTTTAGAATCAATGCAAATATGTTAATATTATTTTTGAAACAAGAATCATCCCTAATTATAGCTCGTAAGATTTCGCTGGGCTGTATTGTTAATCGTTTTATATTTATCGTTGTTTTTTAGTACATTACACACGATTTTGAGTTTTGACGTGTCTGAATTCAACATGAAGGATGTTGGCCCGAATGTTTTAAAAGCCATGTCAGAACGACAACAAAAACAAATTCTGGACTTCTTGTTTTAAAAAATTCTACGGAGTCATTCATTAAATTCTAATCAATCATTTCGGCTCATTGTAACCTCAACTGTAAGTTGGCAAGACCTTTTTCGATTACATGTAAGAAACAATTTTTTTTAAGGAATACTTAAGAAACACTAGAAAAAAACACGTTATGGTAAAATATTTCTCCCTTTATCTTGGGGTATTTGGTAAATACGCCTGAAGTTCAGTACACTATGTGGCCATTATTGGATAAAAGCCGTTGTCTATGTTTGCAAACTGGTGAGGGATCTATGCTAAATTGCTGCTTACGATTTAATAAGCAACGTCTTACTACATGTTGTATTTCCTTTATACTAANTTTCCTACCAGCACCTTTATAACTTTTATTTATTTCGGGTACACCAAGGTAGTAATAAATCCTTGCGCTATTGTGGTGTTATTTGAAAGAGATTTGTTATCATAATTAACGTGCATTAGTATTTCTCTATGTTTCTTTCATGCCGTGCCTACACTATTCTTTTTGTCAGTTTTTATGTTGCTTAAGTCGAAATATGTCATTTTCATGTATTATTGTCTTAAGTACGTATACCCTTGGAGACTTTTCTAACGCATCACTTTTCAAACTCGAATATCTCAGTTATGAGTAAAGATATTGATTTACATTTTTACATACGATCATTTGACTACATTCTATGCAAGCTTACGATAAAATCATTCATCCGTGACAGGTGGACGCTTAAGCACATGGGGTAGGTGTGGTTCCATATTTTTGCACGTGGAAATGGTGAAACGCGATTTAATTCTAGTTGTATTTTAATTTAATTATTTAAGGTGGGTTCTTACACAAGGAAAACATAGAATTAATGTACAAAGCGATGTAGTTCGTATGAATATTCAGACGCAATCGCGCACTTTGCATTTTGCAGGATTCCTTCCCCACTTGCCTAAGCGTCCGATCGTCACGGATGAATGATTTTATCGTTAGCTTGCACATAATATAGTCAAATGATCACATGTGCAATTTTAAATTAAAATATTAACTCATTACTGAGATATGTAAGTTTTAAAAGTGTTGCGTTGGAAATGTCACCAAGTGTAGTAAAATGCGATATACATGTT
Organism: Dreissena rostriformis; assembly: GCA_007657795.1. NCBI lineage: Eukaryota > Metazoa > Mollusca > Bivalvia > Myida > Dreissenidae > Dreissena > Dreissena rostriformis. The sequence goes on from VMBQ01003934.1 coordinate 90,563, forward strand.
ATTCCAATTTAATTTTAGTTTAATCATTCTAGGTGAGTTTTTACACAAGAAAAACATAACATTAATTAAATAAAAACAATATGGCTCGTATGAATATTCAGGAGCGCAACGGCATGTTGCAAGCCGGTCAGTTATGAAGACGTGTAAGTGTATTCGTTTTACTTTTCACATTGTTATTATTTAACGTTGTACGAGTTCGCGAATTTGACTTTTGAAGTGACGTTTTTAATTTGTTAAGTTTTATATTTTTTTGTTTTTCATTTTCAATTAAATTTTCATGAATTATCAGATATGTGTTCAATTATTCTTGGTCCAAATTGCAACAGTCCGTTCAAAAATAAGGGAGCTATATTGATATGATTAAGTGATGCGTTAGAAAAGTCTCTAAGTGTATATTGAATATGCTTAAATAATCGTGTTATTGTCTTGAAAACAAACAATACAGTGGTCAAATACCAAAAGTTTCCATCAGCAATTTGGAATCTCTATTTTACCTTTTTTTGTTTTACTAAAAATTAAAAATATAATTTAGTTTGACTCTGCAATGATTCGTATGTGGGTTTTTTTTCTTCAAGTTTATATCATACAAGTTTATACATGAAACAAATGACATATAATACATGTATTATTTAGTTTTTGTAAATGAAGACATACTTGAATAATCAAATTCGTATGCGTTTGTTTTCTTGTTTTATTATTGCAACTGCTTCATATATAAAAAAAAAAAATGTAAAACAAAATACAAAACTAGGTGAGTATCAATATATATATATATATATTGTGCATATTGTACATGTGTGAAAAAGACATCAGATACAACGATCAGATGTCAAAACAACAAGGCATCAACATTACGATGTGAATAAGATTCGCCGCAAATTCGTAAAGCAACTAAAGAAATCATGTATCAGACCATGGCTGCAATTTTGCCCTTTAAATATTTAAAGTTCTCATAACTTGCTAAGAATCATTAAAGCTTAACGTTTACTGCGACATTAACCCGAGATAAATTTTGTTACTAACTGATTAGAGTTTAAACAGGCGGCGGAATTTTTGCTTGATCCAGTTTTAGCAAATATCCTAGTACATCTAATAAATTTACTGGGGCCTAAGACATTCAAGCATTACATCACGAACACGGAAAATGATTAATTGTACAGACAATTTGTATTTGAAACATATAATCGGTTAAGCAAACAGTTCATTTACTAATAGGTGTTATGACCACTTGGTTCATGAAGTAATGTTATCAGTAATGTAAGCGTGAGAGTACATCAAACAAATCGATGTTAAAGAATAAATGGGACTGCTCTCTAATTTACAAACAAATAAACACAGAGCTGAGCATTATGCGTGACATATTGCACATATACAATGCATTATATACAAGGGAGTAAAATAATCACTCATCCCGAGTTTTATTATTCAGAATAATACCATTTAATGACACTTATACCCGTATAAAGAATAGAAGAATTTTAAAATTCATTATAGACATAAATAAAAAGTAATCAAACAGCTGACAGTATTACAAAATCGAACCGGTTCATTCTCACGGTAATATACTAGCATTGTCACGAATAATATGTAGAAATCATACAGAAACAAAAGCAGAAAGACTATTCACCAAAGGGGAAATGTTATAACATATACAGCACGTGTTGATTCCTTGCAAAAGGTTTTCATGTCATGTAACAGTTTAAAAGTTACAGATGAGAAGGCTTTTGAGGTACAATGTTGATGAGTTAACGACGACAGACAGTGACTGACTACAATAGTTCAACCTTGTGCACAGTGTGCTCAGGTGATCTCCAACATACAATGCAGACAAACCTGTCAATATAAACTTATATAACCGGTTTTAACAAAACAAAATACAACATGTACATGAAAATATACATCACAGCAAATCTCTGTATACAACTTAACAATCCTTTGGTTTTATACCACATTAACAAAATATATGATGTTTCATTACAATATTTCCGAATTTGGGAATTCGAATTCACAATTTGACACAAAATATCGACCATTTTATAACAGAAAGCTAACAACAACTTATTCAATTTTTCATTTCAAAGAACATATTTTGGAGTTTATATACAACATTGAACAGGTTTATGTACACGTTAAAGATAACTGTCAACCACTTTAAACAGTTTTCGTGATAGTATTAAAATGTTTCTATTTCAGATCACTGAAAAAAATCTACACATTGAACGGGGTGACACTCGAAATACATGTACTTCATTAACAGAACATATTGGCCATGGTCAAGAAACCTGCTTTGGTTCTGTCTGATGCCCATGCTGTGCAGCAACAGCGACTAGTTCCTGTACGATATCACCACAGCCAACTGTGTTGAGAGCATCGCAAAGTGTCGGCAGATCGGCATTGGCATAATGGCGCTGTAACCAGATTTTTAGTACGTCGTACACAAAGTCAGCGTGTGACCTTTCAGCTGATTTTTTACTCCAGAGCTCTTCCTCGGGCAAATAATCGCATGCCCCGAGACCAAGATTGTGAAATAAGATGTTCCGTTTGTATGGAGAGATCTTACTAGACAGACACATAAAGCAGTCTGTGGTAAATTGGTCATTGTTGTCGAATTTCCTAGTGGGAATGACCGGAATGTGTATAGCCAGTGTAAACTGGTCAGGGGTTAGGCCTGTTTGAAAAGAAGAAAAAAACACACCAAAACTAAATGAAAAGAATTATCTGGGCTCAAGCTTTAAATACTAATTTTTATAACATCGAATCCTGACTGGCGCTTACTTTAAAGAAAAATTATAAAATGTTAACATATTGAATGGTTATGATGACTATTCCAGTTCAATGATATGATCGCCTTACATACCTTCGTCTGCGCCAACAGAAACCACTTCTATCATCTCCCCACGGACTTTGTCATCCCTTTTCCCATCTGTTTCCACACTGTCATCCAGTTTTTCATGGCTGGGGATCAATTTAACTGTACACTCGCCTGCCGTCGCTTCAGTTTCTAATAAAAAGTAAAATTATAACGTTTTGGTAATCGTCTCAGAGAGTATGTCAGTACAATTAAAATCGGTATTTTATATTTGTATTTTAGCACTTTCCCAAAATGAAAATCGAACAGCTAGCAATACCACCAAGACTGCTTTAGCGAGTATGATATTACCTCATGTTATTATAGCTATATTTACTGTAAATCTAACATGATATTCGACGGTTTTTATTTCGAAAGGCTAAGAACATCTTGTCCGTTATTAAACTAAGAAACAACGCGAAAAAACAGAATCTGACAATTTAGGCGAAGCATAAACATTGAAGACATCATTTTAATTTACCAAAATATTTCACGCATCATGTAAGAATCAATATAAGTTCCATAATTTTATTATCTTTGTTGAACCACATTGAATTTGTTACATGTATTATGAATATTCCAGTTCGATGCTGTGATCGCATTACATACCTTCGTCTTTGCCGATATAAATCACTTCTATCATCTCCCCACGGACTTTGTCATCGCTTTTCCCATCTATTTCCACGCTGGCATCCAGCGTGTCATCGCTGTGGATCAATTTAACTGCACTCTCACCTGTCATCGCTTCAGTTCCTTATACAATAACAAAATGAAACGAAGTTGGCAATGGAACAAGAGAGGAAATAAGTACAATTAAAATATGTATGTTATATTTTTCTTTAAGCAATTTCCACAAAAGAAACAAAACAGCTAGTAATACTCCAAATACTGCTTTAGATAGATATGCTATTACCTCATGTTATTATAGCTATAGATACTATTTATATAACATGATACTCGACGGTTGCTTTTCGAAAGGCGAAGAACATCTTGGCCGTTATAAAACTACATGTTTAATAGAAACAACGCGAAAAACATCCCGAATCTGACATTTTAAGCGAAGACTTTACATCTTATCTCATTTTAGTTTACAAAAATAGTTCACGCATCAGTACAGAATTAATATAAGTTCCGTATTATCTTTGTAAAACAATCTCGAAATAATATCCACCAAAATCAACCATGAACAAATAATTATTGCTTAAATAAAATATTTCTAAGGACGATAATGTATATACATTCATGTAACTGTGTTGTCTTAAAGATAAAACATAGTGGTTTGTAACACAATAACAATTAACATCACTATACCTGCACGTGATCGCTTGCAGCTTGGCGCGTGATGTCGAAACTTGAAGTACAAGATGACCCCTACAACTAATACCAGGAAGACGGCAACTCCAGCTATTAATTGAATAGAACCGACCTGAACACTTGCATGAGCGTTCACATTAATGTGCATTTTCCCGGAAAAAGTGGAGGATTCCGGTAGATTCGCTGTCGGTGCGATAAACTTGATTTCCGGAATTTCCGGTTCCGGTCTTGCGACGCACATTCCCTCTGCAGAACTTGATAGTGCTTTGAATCTGTAACGAATTGAGAATATTCGGAATACGACCAATGTTCGAAAATTAAAACAGTTGATATAAGATACACACTTCATCATCCCTTTTATGTATACTGCATAACTTCTCCAGATCAACATTAAATGTCACCATAGATTTAAAGTATGTTGTTCTGTTATTGCCAAACAGTTTTAGCGCGCAAATAGATAGCGGGCACCATAAAATAAACGTGTGTGCAAAGAAGCCTTCTCGATCGCACCTTTGACTGCGATTCTGCGAATATTTGTCAAATACATTTCAACAAATTGATGTTTAAGAGATCGTGTTACGGGTACTTCTAGAATACACAAACACAATACTAGTTCTTTGTTGTAGAGAAGTGTAAACAGAAAACGGATTAAAATACCGATATGTATGCGATACTTTTTAGCATACATACCAAATAAACCGTTTTAAACTATGGCCGACTTAAAATTAAAAAGGTCCCTGTCACCCTATAGTTGTAACTGACATACCCGGGCAAGCATTCCCCACAGTAACCAGGCGAGGACCCACCGCACGGCTGAGACTCAAACCTGTTCACTGCCGAACAGTTTTTGGAGCACCGGTTGCAAACCGGGGGTGAATGGGCCTCCCGGAAGTAGCGTGGCGGACAGGGCTCACATGGCCAACAGGACAGATAACCGTACCGCGTGTCGCGTTCAAGGGCGACCTAAGAAATACGATATTTGTACAAATATATTTTAGAACAATAACATTCAGTTTCAGAAAACATTTTTGGTATTTAACATTGATTTCTTCGACAGCAATAGTATTTAGAGACAAACGCGAAAACCACTACTTTGGCGGAAACCATATCATTTAAATGGACTTGTTCACAGTTTATCAAAATGAGAATTTTTCAACTTTGTGTCGCAGATTCAAGAAATAAATGAACAATGTACAATTGTGTGCCGCAGATTGAAACCGAAAATACACTTTCGTTTACGACAAATCATCGTTAGAAATTGATAAAATTATAAAGCGTCTCAGACGCGAAACGATCTAAAAATATCGATTTCTTGTGTTATCGTTATATTTTGTAACAACACGTGGATAGTTATACAAAGTATAAAATAAATGGCAACCCATGTGAAGACGGATGGTGAGGTCCGCACACAATGTTATCGTAAAGACTCAACGACGACCGGAACATTAACTTTGAATTACACACATACACACGTGAAGACGGATGGCTGAGTTGTTTCGGCGCTTGGCTTTTACTCCATGGGTCAGTGGTTCGGGCCTGGTGGGGTTAACTTTTTTTCCCTTTGTTTCTTTTTTTTTACCTTTATTTTTGTTTTTATATTGTAGATCTTAAGTTCTGATGTTTATGTTTATAAATTTAAAGCATTTTATGACGGGGTGTTGCTGCAGTTTTGCTGATTTTGTTTCCATCTTATAGATTTTGTTCAAAATTTATATTCAAGTACTTCATACAAATACTATATGAAAAATTTAATAAAAACATAGGGTCACCGGCATTGTTTTGATTTTATTCACCATTATATAATATGTACTTTTTCATTGATACTGAAAAATATGCAATTGCATACAAATTATTAAAAACCAATGAAATTGGCAACATGTAGATATTATTTAAGCTAAGATACATCATATACCATTTAATAAAACCACAAACTACCAAAAAAATGGAAAACACAAGTTAAATTTCAAGAAATGTATTTTTTATAATTTTTATGTCACCCATAAAAACGTCAATGTTTTACTATTTTAACCACAAAAATGGAATTTTAAAAGGTTCTATCTAATAACTTTCTGCGAAACTGCTCAAATATG
>VMBQ01003935.1:0-20440 GCA_007657795.1 Dreissena rostriformis
TCAATCGTGGATCGTTAATTCGAAACCCAGCAATGGCACCGAATTAATGGTTGGTCATTACATTATGTGTTCTTGTTTCACCCCTCACGCTGATTTAACTAGGACATTATACTTCTCCGGAATGGGCTATCAATTGGGGGGATGCATCTCTCACTAGAAGGTGGGTATAAACAATACTTACACATTTAAAATCTTTGAAACAAATGCTATTATTTTAATAAAAAATGAATGGATAAAATGTATAAGCTTGGTTTTTATGTACGGATTATATGGCCTTTGAAGAGTCGGATAACACCTGTTGTCATTCAAATACGCAGTATGTGAAACGAGTATATGTATCACTCGTATCGCCTAAAGCTGCCTTTGCAAAACGTTTTAGTTGGTTCCGCTGTAATATGACTGGACTACTGAACGGCATGGTTCCGCTGTAGTATTACTGGACTACTGAACGGCAACTAGTATTACTGGACTACTGAACGGCAACTAGTATTACTGGACTACTGAACGGCAACAAAAACAAATACTTATATGAACGGAATGTATATGAATGTAGGACTGAGGACAGAAGCTCTTCCGGACATTAGCTGTCCGTCAAAGATTAAAGGGTCGGACAAAACCTTACCCGCATTAGCATTATCCCGGGCAAAATGTTGCCCGTTTATTTTGATGCGTGCAAATGTACGCAAGAACAACTACCAGCTATCGCTTAAAGTTAATTAACAAATAATATTAGTCTCAATGCTGAACATTTTAAATATTTACTTTAGATTGTGAATTGTTAACTGTTGTTATTTTAAGTTAAACCCCCTGTATTTTCCCCTTGTTATCTTTCTCACTGTTGTGAGCACATCTCGCAATTCAATAACACAAAACGAAAATATAATTTCTACAAAATAACAAGTTCACTGGAATTGTCCTTTCAACATAGTGTTTAAAATATGTTCAAGGTCGTACATAAATCTATTATGACGAAGAAACGAAATATTAGCAAATGTTTACAACGAGCTGGTATATTATGTGAAATGGATGTGCAATCAGGTTTTATAATGTAACCTATGCACAAGAATTAGTCATTTATACACAAGAAATAGTCATTTACATGAATCATATATTTACTTAAATCCTCTTCATTACTACATCATCATTAAATATGTCATATGTCATAATCAAATTTTACATTTTAGTTTAGATAATTTTGATTGTTTTGCGGCATCCTGTAATTGTTATATCAGGTCTGTACATGGTAAGAGGACCCTTATATGACAGTTGCCGTGCTATAACTAGTATTTAGTAAATTAAAAAAAAAATGTTTTCATTAATACCCACAGAATATTTCATGATGCAGTGAGAACACTCAACATTATGTAATACCATAATGTCATTTTGAAATAACATAATGTCAAGCATGATATAAATAAAAAAATGGAACTATGTTCGGGCATTTGTGATAAGCACAGTTTAACAAAATAATTGGTGAATTTCCTAGGTGTTTAACAAAGCATGTGAACTCCGTATTTACCTCTTGTTCAATCCTGCTCGACACTGTATAAAACGCATTGTTGTTTGACTTTTGAGTACGGTCTGTCACGCGAACTGAGATTCTTTCGGAAGATAAATGGTATACAGTGATTTAAGCCTTGTAATTAATATTAATATTTATAAGGTATGACCTATATTAATTTTGGCGCAACAAAAGCTCTTTTGATTATGATTACAAAACTTATCGATGTTTATGATGAACGGGATACATGTTTATTATATTTGTGTCGTTAATTTAGTTATGTAACATACTATTTATTGTGCTTAAAATGTAATCTATTTAAAATCACGCTATCCTATTATTGGCAATGTAAACATCAAACAGACAACCTTTCAAAAACGCTCATATACATAGATTTTCGTAAAATAAAACATAAAGTGCAGTGCGACAATATGGTTACATCTTGTAATATATTTTACTTATTTACACCATTTACAGTACGATATATTTTTATTTGTATACCCTTTTCATCTATTTTTTTTTAATGTATTTATTAAAATTGATTGTTTACGTCTCTTTTTTGTTCAATCTATTTTGCAGGACAATTCAAGATTCTGGTTTGCGATACGTGATGCCAGATACATTCCGTTGCACGACAAACATCAACGTTGTGTAAGTTTTTCATTATACTTTCATACACGGCGTATACGTGCGTGCCGACTGAACAGAATACTATTTGACAATACTTTACGCACAAGCATGAAGCCCGAGTTTTTCAGAGACCGGCCTAAAAATATCATTGTTAAAATAAAAAATTACTATTGAATTACAATGCGTATGTGTATCTGTACGTAGATATTTGTTTATTTAAGAAATAGTATCCATATAAGTTAACTTTCTCAACAACGAGAAAATGCTCGCACAACTTGAATATTCGTTATTTCTAGTGCTGTTTAATGAATAAAGTTAACTTACGATATACTTGTTAATTAATGTAATGCGTTTGTTAAAATTTCCTTCGTATTGTTTTTCTTTTGAATTTAAATCATCTTTAACATAAAAAAGACTCAGTGATCACTTGTAGCATCTAACTTTTAAGATATTATGACCTTTTCAGATTTCTAAAAACAATTCGCCTGCCGTACTTATATTCTTAAACCTGACATGGGCACTCATCAGATAGTTTGAACTAATTGCTTCGCTTCTGATTTGGTTGCTGTATGAATAGAATGTAATGCAAACATGTATTTGTTGCTTTAACGATACGCCGATACAAAACTTATCCCAAACAATGATGAATATTTAACCCGATCTTCATAAAAAACATGGATCAATCGTGCGCGGATTTAAAATGTGCAATAAAATCTTGCAATGAATAAATCTGCATAACAGTTTCGACAAAAACGGCTAATTACTATACTGCATGATCAATTTAATTAGATTTATTTTCTTGTTACAGCAACCTCTTCAATAATAGCATCACCTTTCTGCCATGGTACGTCTTCAAAACGACCCGGCCTCGCTTTGACGTGTGAGTACTTTGAAATAATGTATGAGACTTAGACGGTATGAGTACTTTGAAATAATTGGGGATACTTAGGCGGTACGACTTCCAAGCGACCAGGCATCACTTTGAATTGTGCATACTTTGGAATAATTGGTCACACATCTAGGGTACGTCTCCCAAACGACCTTTGGTTCTTGACTTACTTGCACTTTTAGAGTTCAAGTTACGTCGCATTTTTATTTTTAAGACCTAGCGGGCACGCGTTAAAAACGATCCTTTTCCTCGTTGACATGGAATTATATTTGAGAGTTTAAATGATAATAAGTGAGACATAGATGGAATGCTCTCCTGCTGGTGCAACTGGCGTTACACTTTGTCTGGTACAACTGGAGTTACACTTTGTATAGTGTAACTGGAGTTCCACTATGGCTGGTGCAACTGGAGAGACACTTTGTCTTGTGCAACTGGAGTAACACTTTGTCTGGTGCAACTGGAGTAACACTTTGTCTGGTGAAACTGAAGGTACACTTTTTCTGATGCAAGTGGAGTTACACATTGTCCGGTGCAATCGGAGTTACACATTGTCCGGTGCAAGTGGAGTTTCACTTTGTCTGGTGCAAGCTGATTTACACTTTGTCTGGTGCAACTGGAGTTACGCTTTGTCTGGTGTAAGTAAATTTACACTTTTTTCTGGTGCAACTGGATTTACACTTCTGGTGCAATTGGAGGAAAACTTTGTCTGGTGCAAGTGTAGTTGCACTTTTTCTAGTGAAACACTAGTTACACTTTGTCTTGTGCAACTGGAGTAACAATTTTTCTGGTGCAAGTGGAGTAACACTTAGTCTGGTGAAACTGGAGTAAAACTTTGTCTGGTGAAACTGGAGTTACCCTTTGTATGGTGCAAGTGGAGTAACACTTTTAAATTATAGCTACACTTTGTTTGGTGAAACTATAGTTACACGTTGTCAGGTTTAACTGGAGTTACACTGTGTCTGGTGCAACTAGAGTTTCACTTTGTCTGGTGCAACTGAAGTAAAACTCTGTCAGGTAAAACTGTAGTTGCACTATGTATGGTGCAACTGGAGTTACACTTTGTCTTGTGCAACTGGAGTTACACGTTGTCTTATGCAACTGGAGTTACACTTTGCCTCGTGAAACTATAGTTACTCTTTGTCTGGTGCAACTGGAGTAACACTGTGTCTGGTGCAACTGGAGTTACACTTTGTCTGGTTCAACAATAGTTACACTGCGTATGGTGCAACTGGGGTAGCACTGTGTCTGGTGCAACTTGAGTTACACTTTGTCTGGTGCAAGTGGACTTACACTTTGTCTTGTGCAACTACAGTCACAATTGGTCTGTTGCAACATGAGTTAAAGTTTGTCTGGTGCAACTGGAGTTACAAGAAGTCGATATATATGATCGACGTGTGTGTATTTTGAAAGTGTGTCTTATGTCACATGGTAATGTTTGATAATTAGAGGGTGCGCCTCGCTTTGATCAATGAGTACTTTGCAGATGTTTTTACATCGCATGATAAATAGTGAAACAAACAAAAACATTAATGCATTATTATGCGCTAAGGCCATCGCTTATGTTATTTTCTATTTCATGATAGTTGTACTTATGCACATGTTTTGTTTCGTGCGTTATTTATTTTTTGTATATAACATCTCCATAAACTTATATTGTTGTCGTTGGAACAAGTTAATTCCACATGCAGGCTAACTAGCCTTCTATTTTTGCGTTTTCAAATTATATTCATATATTTTGTTGCAATGTGTTATAGAATATAAAGAAGTGAAACTCCAGAAGCTGCAGCAGTATTGCATTTCTATCATACACAACTACGTGGTCCTTTATTTATGGCAATGACGAATTGCAAAACGGTTCAGTACGGCACAAAACGAAACAACATATACACATAGTAGAATAAAGCTGGGGTCACCGCCTTGGTCAATGCTAAGCACTGGGGGGTTTAAACCGGTTATAAAGCGCTCAACCTCACACTTGGCCCAGCAATATTCATGATACATATAAGTGTAAATAAAATTTAACCTCATAGCATTGCAACTCAAATTAAACAGTAAGGGAAGTAAAACGCATTCAATTTAATTACTATTTAATTACTCAATGGTAGGAAGGAGACCAGAGCAACAGAGTAACAACTTTTTGAGGCACGACGAAATGAAATTACGAACACGCATCAACTACATCCCTAATTTGATAGAAATTTGATAGAAAGTACATTACAACAAAAACTAAGTCTGGCTTAGTTTTAGTTTCTCATCAGGATAACAGTTGAAAATCGCTATAAATCCAAATTTCAATAATTTATAGTTTATCCAAACAAACGGAAGTGCAAAGCAGCAGACCGATATTAAGAACTATCTACAGAAAGATATAACTAAATATAACGTTATTAAAATTTTATTAAACAAACAATAAGATATAAGTAGTAAAAGCATATATTTTGTTTGTGAAAATAACATTACCTTTCTTCGTAAACAATACATTAAATGATGACTTATATGCAACATTCGGGTATTCAAGTGAGGTATTTACATCGATAGAGGCATTTGAAACGCATCGTGTGTACTGGTTATGTACATGGTTGCATACAACTGTTCTTCTGTATTAGTATGTGATATATTCATTTCTGTAAAGGACATAATCCTTCCACTGCAAATCATAGTCGACGACAGCAGACTTTGGCATTTCAGTTGCAGTCAAACAAATTACTAAACCAAGAACGTTTGTTCGGAGGATCGGCAAATCATATTCAGTATTTCTAAATTAGGATCGCTTTTAGTTGTGTTTTTACAGAAAACGTCAATATTCTGGTTTTGCCACTTGCGATGGATCATATAAAAAACAATTTTAAAACTAGCGTATTTGCGAGATGACTATTATTTGATCATGTATATCGATCATATAGAGATATGCACTTTAATTACAAAGATGTCTTCTTGGAAAAACAACTCGATACCTTTTTTTTTAATTCTTACCCTTACCCTATCTTTAAGCTATTTTATGATGTATCTTTCTTTGATAATCATATACGTATATACTGTTGTGGTCAACTTGTTTTACATGCGTGACGCTGGGAACGTTTTTCCGTCTAGTCAAACAAATAATATTTTAGCCGACGAAAATGATGATTTGTTTGCAAAGTGCATAATGCCGCTACATACAAATAAAATAAGCCTTATAGTTGAAAAGTACATTGCAAAAAATGGATTCTCTTTATGTTCCGGACTTTTATGCAAATACTGTCATGTTTAGTTTTAAGATTTCCTTTTAAGCCTGGTGTATGCCTCAAATTGAGTTAAAAAGAATACCGCATGTTGAAAGTGCACTTGAGCAGAAATATTCTTAAGTCCAAAAGTATGAAAGGTTATTGAATTATCAAATAACGTGTTCGCAATCAACTTATGGACGCTGTATAAAGAAAACCCGGAAATTCGGGTTTCCATTAGTTGCAATGTTCGTAAAAGGCATATACGGTTTCTTAATGAGACAATTATTTTCACCAATTTTAAATATCAAACACATTAAAGATATCGAAAATAGAAAGAGAAATAACAATATTAAGTTCAACCCAATGTTATTGTACTTAAATGTCTGATAATGTTCAATTTGTAAGAAGTAAAACACAAAAAAGGCACATATCGGTAGTTCCGAAAAAGTCAATGATGCAATCATAGATGCGTAAGCAAATCCAATAATACATTAAACTTTTTTTCCAACTACGCTAAAGTTTATTACAATCTCATTATCCTTTTAAATTTAAATGAGAAATTCCGACATGACTATTAAAAAACGTAGGAAGTCTGGAATAATTTCATTTTCATAAATATTATATCTGTTTTCCGAATAAAGCTTTAAGAATCAAATTAAACATATCAATTTATCAATGTGTCATATACATATATGAATATATGATTACGGATAACGTCACTCAAAACGACAATTGTGGTCTCTGAAAATGAATCATTTGCTTTCAAGCAACTTCAGAGGCGCGTTCCTGTTTCCTATGTGTATGAAGTTTCCAAGAAAATTGACTTGGAAAGAGCCCTGAATAATATTCAAAACTTCAAAGCTTGAATAAGATTTCATTTCCTGTTGTCCTTTTCCGTTTCTGTAAAGTTATTAACAAGTATGGGCTGCTTGTGAGATTTATTTAAAATTGAGTTTATTTGACCATATTCCTAACTTAATGAGATTTGCCCAAACATATTGATTTCATACATGTCCATACAAGATATTTATTTTTAGGCAAGAAGAATATTTGTTCAAATGCCTTATCTTAGGTTTCCAGAAATATCTGGATGTACGAATTACGGAAATAGTAGTGTTGGTTTATTTTATGTACCTATGAAATAGTGTATCTTCCGAGTAATTATTTTCAACATCATAACTCCTTCGGTACCAACCCTATGCATTCTTTTTATTGATTGGTGTCGTATACTTACATTCAAATTATCTAGTATATAATGTGTAACGTAAATTGCATTCAATTGAAAACTGGTGTGGACTAGACTAACTCTTCTTTAGATGTACTGGCTACCAGTAAAGGCCAGGACAACATTCAAATTACTGACCCCCATGTATAATTGTTCTGTTGGTTACGCGCCAAAATACCTTACAGAACTTATAACAGAAAAAGTACCAGCACGTAACCTACGATCTACAGTCTCGTATGACGGATGTTATTATGTAAACGCACAAAGAGAAAAACATTCATGGACAGGAGTTTCGGAGTTGTTGGTCCGAAATTGTGGAATGACCTACCATCAAGCATCTGGACTTCTGTCTCAATAGACATTTTCAAAAGGAATTTGAAAACATTTCTCTTCAGAGACTTTTACAACCTATTCTAATTTGAATACCTGTGATTTTAAAAATAATCGAAACTCAGCGTTATAGATTTATTATAATTTATGGTAATTTACGAGCGTGACGGTTGTCCTGACGGGGTTTGATTTCTCCAGTCTTCAACTCACACGGTGGTAGTATAAGCAGTGTATTTAATTCACGCTTAGTTTCTCTAGTAGTGTCTCATAGTCACACTGTAATTGTAACCTTCAAGTTGCGTCTTGTAGTCACACTTGGTCAGTCTATCTGTGACTTGTAGTCACAAAAGTTCAAATAAGGTTAAAACCCAAAGGAAGTGTCCGTAAGGGTGACAAGTGACCGGTAGCTGCGGAATCCGACAGCCAGAGTGTAGCAATATCCTTTCACGTATCTTTTCAGTTAATGAAAGACAGTGTCTTTATGTTCACAAAAATTAGCTCATAATATAATTAGAGTTATTGTCTTAACCCTAGCTATATTAATCAATAACATACTATTTTACTCTTACTGTGTTTTAATATTGTAGCCGACATTGTTTTATTGCTTAAGTTTCTTACAGCATTTTTATTTATATCACACAAGTTTAGATTATTAATCCTTTAATTAATGCTTCACAATAGTATCAATCACTCTTATTTTTTTAACAATTTTATGTACATATATATGTTTTGTACAACGCCATTGAATATAAATATATAAATAGGCGTTTCATCAAATTAGCAAGTTTCAAGTTTCAATGACTATTTAGAAGACAACATAACGAAAGACGCGTTGTTGCTGGTTTCCATACCCAAACAAATTTATGTTTGTAAGACATTTGAATTAGTATTTCAAGGAAACTGTCGCAATATATTCACTCGTTGATCAAAATTAGCTTTTGAATAATATAAATGGCATTTCCCTTAGCAGCAGATATTATATTTTGCCATGTTACAAGACTAAACATTCTAGCGTTAAATACCAATACAAGCAAAAAAGCATGAATACCTAATTGTGCATCTTAAATGCGGATTGTAGTCATAGCAAAAACACACTCTCTTCTTCCCAGTTATGTTTGCGAATACTCTTGTTTCGAATTGTATAACCAAATTATTGAATTGAAAACAAATGATATTTTTTGCATGACGACTTTTCACTTTCCACCAACAAATATTGGTTTTTGTTTGGCAATTGTTTCCTTGCCTTAAATTGTAAAGATCCGATTGTATAATAAGGGTTTTCTCTCCTGCTGGTGCAGCTAAAATTTCACTTTATGCGTATGCATTTAACCATTAGGTGGGTTATTATTGTTTTTCAGCTCGGTAAAACAATCTAATATACATGTTTATGTTATGCTAAGTGATGGAATATTTAACATTATCGGGAAAATAATTTTCTTTATCTTTCCTACTAGGCTGACAAGGGACAACTTAAATTTAAAATATGGTTATTGATTAACCCTTTGAGTGCTGGAACCGGATTTTGAAGGCCTTTGCAAACAGTTTGGATCCAGATGAGACGCCACAGAACGTGGCGTCTCATCAGGATCCAAACTGTTTGCTGTTCTGATAGTATTCTTTGAAACAAATTAAAGAAAATGCTCATATTAGAAATTCAGCAGACGACATTTTAGCAGACAACAAATTTCCCAGCATGCAAGGGGTAAATGGCATGTCACTGCTCGTCGTAGTAAAAATAAGTAAAATTAAGTTTTGTGCGACCGTGACCTTGCTGGTATATATTTAATTTCTGCCTGTGTTAAGACTACTCAAACCAAGACGGCCATATTCGTTATGCTTAGTTTTATGGCCCGTACGTTTCAATAAACTACGTAAAAAAAACACGGCAAATATTCATTTAAATCCAACACGGCGCTGGAATGGGGATTTTTAACCCAACTACTTCTGTACACATTTATTTTAAAAAAGTACGCGCATAATGCCTCATATAAGTTACTTATATGACAATAAAAGCATTTAATAGAAATAACATGTGTTTGCTTTCGAAGAAATACAGTAAAATATTTTTTCAGTTCAGAAAAGTGAGAGAATGAACATATTTTCAACCACAAGCGCTCGTGGCAGAAATTAATTTCTCAATTTACTGAGAAAAATATATTCACGGTATAATCCCGAAAGTAATCAAATATCTTCTAAATATCTACTATCTACTTGGCAATGTAATAATGTGTTGTTTAAGCATGTAGCAATATATATTCTTGATACTTCTATATCTTATAAGGAATAATATAGAGTGTTATTTCAGCACTCATCCATATAAAGTGTGCTTAAATATGTGCAGCTTCTCAGTTATGTGTCCCAAATTGTTTCTAAAATATGTTATTATACCGAATACGTTTCAGGGACCTTTACCTCCAAGGCAACCAAATAGAGTGTAACTGCAGCACGTGGTGGCTTCAAAATGACGTCATATTCCGTGAGGAAAATATACTATTCCTGTGCAACAACGGTCAAAGATTGATTGATGTGTCCCTTGATCAATGCGGTAATCAATTCAATCTTGTTCTTCTATTCACATCGTATGAGGTATACATGTTTGGTTAAGGTTATCAGAACATACATTTAACATTCCCTTGACCTTTTAAACTGGTATTGTACGAATTATTGCTTTTTCGCAAATCTGCTTCTTAATATATAAATGTTTTTTGGGAATTTTGCGATACGTTTAATCGTGAACTCATGAATACATTATGGCGAGACGCTCTTATAATAGCAGTCGATTATAAAATGAATTGTATGAATATTCATGATTGATACGGAAATTTGAAAGAGTGTATCACGGTATGTTAATTCTGGTTCCACGTCTGTTTAAGTGGTGAATGCAATACGCGCCAAGCTAAATGCTCAATGTATAGCTCGGGTAGTATAATCTAAAAAAAGCAATTAAGTAGGTCTAAATTTTGAACTCTTTAAAAAATTAAACATGCACAAACTCGTAGCAATAATTTACCAAATCATATATGTAGACCGGTTTGAGCAAAATGAAGCAAAGCAACAAAGAACCAAAATTGTTTTTCAAAGTTAAAAACAAATTGAGTTTTTATTTCAAACAATATAATATAATTTAATACCAAAACAATGTTACTTAAACGTGATGAACATTATGCTTTTCTCGTCCTAAAAATAGCTTTCAAGCATTTGTTAAAAAATAAAATGGCATTAAATGTTCAAAAGTTTTAAATTAGATGTAAATTTTAGTACTTTTTAGGCATTTGCACACATTTATACCAACAAAAGAGTAACATATTTATAATTTCACATATGTATATTTATATTAAGTCACGTATGGGAATCGATTACCTTTAAGTCATTTTCTTTATATAACAGTACACACATAATTAGACAATAATGATGTTTGTAAAAGTTACAATTATTTAGTACAAGCCGAATATCAGAGTTTGTTCGTATCATTTGGACAATAATTTATTATCGGTCTATCCGTAAGTTTCGGTAAACAATTTCAAACTTAAAAAAATCACATATCAAATGTATCTTTATCTTTAATGATCTTCATTACATCCTATTAACTGCCACAAACATTCTCTATATTTGATTAAAGCATTTTGGTAAACGAATATACATTTCTGTGTACAATTATTTTATTGAGTAATAATTGGTATGGAAAATCACAGTAAATTGCTTTAAATACACCAACATGTATTATCAAAATGTATTATTGGTTTATGTTGTACACATGTAAAAATGTTACTCGAGCAAAAATAGTATTGTATGATATCAGCACTCAAATCTACCATGGTTTATCATCAGGGTTGACCATGGTTTCTATTATTAATATTAAAAATGCTGTTATTAGTTTGCATGTACCAACATCATACATAAAATATTTGCTTCTTATTTATATTTTAACTGAAATGTAATCGTCATGTTCTTTAAAATGCAGAATTTTACACTGCTGATAGTGTAACCGGCAAGTCCTAAGTGAAAACATGTTAATTACAATTGATTATACTATGGTAGCATGTAAAAATACTCTGATCTTAATTAAAAAAACAGCATAAATATCTAAATGATCAATCATTTCAATAACTCTTCAGGAGGTGAAAAGTGAAACTGGCTTTCTATGTTAACATTATTGAAATAAAATATAGAAATGCAATAAAACGCGATTGTTACGTAAATATGCCAATGAATTATAGCATTTAGTTACATAACATACATACAATATCAATCTGTTGTTTAAGATTACCTTTTATGGAAGAAACTGCTTTCGTAACAAAGCAATTGTTCGCCGATTTTAAGAGGAGTTCTATTCAGTCAAACTTATTGAACAAAAACTCTTTAGCAAGTGAAAAGTTTAACTGACTTTATGTTCTATGTTAACATTCTTGAAATAAAATAAAGAAATGCAATACAACTCGATTGTTCCGTAAATATTTCAATAAATTAATGCATTTAGTTTCATAACATACATAACATATAAATCTATTGGTAAAGATTACCTTTTATGAAGGAAACTGCTTTCGTAACAAAGCAATTGTTCGCCGATTTTAAGATAAGTGCTTTTCAGTCAAACTAATTGAACAAAAAGGTGATCACAATAGCTCACCATGAGCATGTTGTGCTCAGGTGAGCTAAAAACGGCTAATACATGTCTGTAACTGTAGATACAATGGCATATGAGCTGGTCTCTGGGAAAACTGAGCTTAATACAGGTGCGTAAAGTATCGTCCTAGATAAGCCTTTGCAGTCTTCACAGGCTAATCTAGAACACTTTCCACCCAGATTGGATTTGTTTTTTTGAAGAAAACTTTAAACCATATGAGTAGAAAGTGTTTTTCTTGATTAGCATGTGCTAACTCCACAATCTAATCTGTGGCCATAAAATTGGTATGGGGCCAAAAATAAACTGCGTGTTCTGGGTATGACCTGCCATAACTGGGTAATGACTGGGTATGACCTGCCATAACTGGGTAATGACCTGCCATAACTGGGTATGGGATATTAATGAACTTGAAGATCTTCATGGCATCATTAATCTTTACAGTGATTAAACTGGCTGCATCCATTATTCTGTAATTCAGTTAATTTATGTTCAAAACTTTAATTCTACCCAACTGTGACAAACCGCTCACATGGTGCTTTTGATTAGGTAATAAGCACAAATCATTGCTTTATTATTTGCAGTTATATATACATGTACGAGTCATACAGTATGACTCTGAGATTATGCTAGCGGGAATATGTCATTGACAACTGTTTGTATTTACCAGAAACATTAAAAATATATAGCAGTATTACAGCTGTTGCTCATGAAATTATATATGTACATATATTTTGCAGAGAGAAGTGGAGGATTACATAGACATTTCATACAGATTTTGTCTGAGCAAGTGTTTCTAACATCCCCAGCCACATAATTTTTTGTTGTTGACTTGCTGCACAGAA
Source organism: Dreissena rostriformis (assembly GCA_007657795.1). NCBI lineage: Eukaryota > Metazoa > Mollusca > Bivalvia > Myida > Dreissenidae > Dreissena > Dreissena rostriformis. The sequence goes on from VMBQ01003935.1 coordinate 13,248, forward strand.
AGTCATTAGTCTGGCAAAAACATGCCCCCCCCCCAGTCAAGATGCTTACATAGAGAAAGGAAAATGGTATGAAATTAACATACATACAAGTTTATGAATGTATATGCATTTAATATTAACACAATTTAGAAAAAATATTGGATCAGTGTTAAATAGCGTTTGTAACAACTTCATAATTCTTAAAACATGCATAATATGAAAGTCTGTTTTAATACAACCAGTATTTTCTAAGATTTTCAGTTAAAACCACTTGAGTGAAGATATCGACAGGATGGTCATTTTTACTTATGGGAAAAACATGAGGTTAATGTAACACAGTCATTTGATGTGCAAACACTATTTAGTTTAATTAGTATTTGTATCTATTGTAGTATGTGGCAAGTTGTAATAATCATGTTATCAAAAAAGTCCACTAAGGGGAACAACTGTACCAATTTTTATATAGGATAGTACGAATTGAACATGAATAACTTCATATCATAAAGAACAATTCATACAAATTTTACTGACGTAGATTAAAAAGTGTAGAAGTACTTCGTTGGACGATTTTGTATGGACAGACAGACGCACATGGTGAATACAGTAAACCTTTCTAGGTTGTTGAACAAAAACATCAACACAAAGGAGATCTTGCAGTTTTATTCACAGAAATCAAATCTCAGGAATCACATCACAATATGATTTATGTGAGAACAGTCTGACTTGCTTTATGTCAGCTGTAAACAACAACAACAGAAATGTCCATCTATTTTATTTAATTGTATGATGCCAGCAATTAACTGACAAATCAAGCCACAAGCCTCGACCTTTTAACTGCTGACATACATGTTTATGCTCAATTCTAAATTAAATATGAAGGCATATATACATAAATGTTGGTATTGATGGTATTTATTTAACATTCACTTTTAAACATTTCCATGGAAATTCTCTTTCTCTAACCAGAAAATATGTCAGTTTCCAACAGAAATGTCAATATCCTCAGTACTTACGTAAATCATCAATGAAGCCTCTCAGTAAATGCCAGGATGTCATTCAGGTTTCTAGGATAAACCTTACATACTATAATTTGTGAAGCAATTTAGTGGAAATAACAAGAGGAAAAAGATCTGTACAACATATTATTTTCTGTTTTCTTGGACCTTAGTAAAAATTATCTCTGCTTCCAAGCAATAATATTGAAATTTTATAACAACACTGTACTTATGATGTCATTTTTCCATCATTTTGACATTTGATAGGTCTCATTAAAAGTTTTTCCATGTTTGTTTATAGGTCCCAGCTTTCAGACAGCTATGAGACAAGAAGTACAGCATTGATGCAGCCATCGTTCTCAGGATTGTTTGTAACCTGTGCATATTTTCCTGCAAAAAGAAATAGATGCATAATTATGTGGTAATTATTTCTGAAAAGAGTTCATAATAGCCACTCTAAAAACTGATAAAGAATCTCAGGAACATGATTGCACCTAATGTACATATTGAGTTTTCACTTCTTTTACATAAACAAAACACAACAAGGGACAAATTTGTCACAAAACCAGGTTTTCAATTTGAAAAAAAAAGTGTGATTAAGGGAGACAAATCAAAATGTGCATTGTTACTGATTGTCTCTAGTTACCCCCCTTGTGTCAAATTCAATAAAATTCAATCTATTTTCTCAAAGTGTGACCTTGACCTTGGAGATATTGACGTAATTCTTTCGCGCAACACACCGTCCAATGATGGTGAAAAAATGTGCCAAATGATTTTAAAATATGACAATGAACGACATAGTTATGGCCCAGACAAGCTAATTTATGGTCATTTTTTACCTTTGAACTCAAAGTGTGACCTTGACCTTGGAGATATCGACGTAATTATTTCGCGCGACACACCGTCCAACGATGGTGAACAAATGTGCCAAATGATTTTAAAATATGACAATAAATGACATAGTTATGGCCCGGTCAAGCTCATGTATGGCCATTTTTGACCTTTGAACTCAAAGTGTGACCTTGACCTTGGAGATATCGACGTAATTATTTCGCGCGACACACCGTCCAACGATGGTGAACAAATGTGCCAAATGATTTTAAAATCTGACAATGAATGACATAGTTATGGCCCAGACAAGCTCATTTATGGCCATTTTTGACCTTTGAACTCAAAGTGTGACCTTGACCTTGGAGATATCGACGTAATTTTTTCGCGCGACACACCGTCCAATGATGGTGAACAAATGTGCCAAATGATTTTAAAATCTGACAATGAACGACATAGTTATGGCCCGGACAAGCTTGTTCCGCCCGCCCGCCAGCCAGCCAGCCAGCCCGCCAGCCAGCCAGCCCGCCCGCATTCGCCAATCTAATAACCAGTTTTTTCCTTCGGAAAACCTGGTTAACAAAAGCAGTAGTTTAGCCAAACAAGCTCAATATTTTTATATAATAATTTGAAAGCAATTACATGTAACCATCATGTCAGTTTAAAACTGAAAATCTGGCAAAGTCTGGGACACACCTTAACAGCCTTGTCATGCTAAAATGGGTCTTATCTTACTATTATGCCATATGCGGCCACCATAGCTCCAGACCAGCCGGTGCATTTGCGCAGACTGGTCAGGAGCTACCCTGTCTTCTAATCATACCACAAAACTTTCCGTGACTTTATAGCTGACAGTGTAGCTTCTGAACAGACTGCACTATTGTACAGAATGTTCTGGAGCTATGCTGTCCGCATATGGAATTAGGCCCATTTTTGCATGATGTGGGTTAACTTGAAGCATCTATTCTTTGCAGGGAGGATATAGAACATAGTGTTCATGTGGTGTTACTTTAGTTCAGTAATTGTTTTATTTTTGTATCTTTACACGGACAATGAATTTAAAATGTGTGCTTAAGTCTAAAATTGCATTAATAGGAAAGTTAAACCTTGACCAGGCTTTCCCAGAGCACCAAGCTACAGGCTAGTGTAAATCTCAGACATAAATGATAGCCACACCAAGTTTAAGATCCTAGATGTGAGTGACTGCATGTTGCATAAACTACTCACCCCAGACCACCTTGCCTCCCTGCGTGACCAGACCTAGCTCACTGATATTCACCTGAAAAAGAAATTAGCGTTAATGTGGTGTCAATGAGTGAGCATGTAGAACATAGTTCATGTGGTGTCAATGAGTTAGCATGTAGAACATAGTTCATGTGGTGTCACTTAATGAGGAAATATAATGTAGCGTTCATGTGGTGTCAATGAGTGAGCATGTAGAAAATAGTTCATGTGGTGTCAATGAGTGAGGAAATAGAACATAGTGTTGATGTGGTGTCAATGAGTGAGCATGTAGAACATAGTTCATGTGGTGTCAATGCGTGAGCATGTAGAACATAGTTCATGTGGTGTCAATGAGTGAGCATGTAGAACATAGTTCATGTGGTGTCACTGAATGAGGAAATGGAATGTAGCATTCATGTGGTGTCAATGAGTGAGCATGTAGAAAATAGTTCATGTGGTGTCACTGAATGAGGAAATAGAATGTAGCGTTCATGTGGTGTCAATGAGTGAGCATGTAGAAAATAGTGCATGTGGTGTCACTGAATGAGGAAATAGAATGTAGTGTTCATGTGGTGTCACTGAATGAGGAAATAGAATGTAGCGTTGAGTTGAGGTTACCAAGTGAGGACATGTGTGGACTAATAGGTTAGCGTAAATTATACAGACTAAAATAACTTTATTTTGTGAGGCTTAGAGCTTGGCAGGTGCAAGGGTTAGAACATGTGCAGCACAAGCGTTGGTGAATGCTTCTGATGTTCTAGCCAAGAATGTTAACCTCTCTCTGTTCAACACATATCAATGTATTCTATTTCTCATTTCAATCATTGTCATCTCAGTTATCCCATGGGGTGTTACATCATCAATGCAGACTTGATAATGACATAATCTAAATCAAGATGAAAGTCTTATTATGTTTAAATCACAATTTTGATTTTTAATAATGTTTATTCATGAAAATGTTAGCAAACAAGTATGAATTTTATGATTATCTACGATTATCTATGATTATTATATTATTTACCTGACATTTGCTGTCACAATTTGTTTTTAATAAGCACGTTGAAAAGGTCTACAAGCAAAAGTTGTGTTACTTTGATAATAGTTTTTAGTTAGTTATTAGATTTTAGTTAGTTTTTAGATTCAGTCATACGCACAAAGTACTCTAGGATTTATCTTCAAAAGTATAAAATAAATTATGTACCTCAATGATTGTGCCCTTAGAGAGAACTCCTAAAGATGTGTAAAGCGGAGAGGTGGGGTTCTTCTTCACACCGATGATTGGAAGGTGGAATGTAGCCTTCAATTCGGGGTGTGTTACATGTGCCTTGGTGTATCGAAGACCCTGAAATAAGAAATATCAAGGGTTCAGCATAAAATTCAAGAAACATTTTTATTTATCTATTTATCCTTGTGTATCTGTCAAGGTTTTACTATGCTGTGCTCTCGATTGGAACTAAATTTAGTTAATTGGGTAGTTAAATAACAATACTTGTGAACTAGAAAAAAACGTTTTTTGTTGATTTGATAATTAAAATGACTATATACAAAGTATACATAAATATGTTAAAAGCTATAGCATTCTGAAATTCTGTTATAATGAATGTAGAAGTAAGATTTGTATTTAGTGTTTTCAACAGTATTTCAGTTTAGGTAAGCTGGTTTACAAGTACTAAGTGATCATACTTTTGACAGTAATTGACAACTGCCCTACTTAAATCAAAAGTATGGGGAGAATGGCCCCACAAATACTATCATGACCCATCTGTTACTACAAGTAATTAACAAGAGCTGTGTTTGTGAAACACAATCCCCCCTTCTGAACTTCGAAGATGTTTTGGAAAAAAGTCCGGAAAACTGTTATTTTAGAAAAAAAAATAAGGCCTGTAACTTTGTCAAATATCAATGGACTGAAACAAAACTCAGCCTCAATCTGAAAGTCCTGCAGGTAGACTCACACGCCAAAAAAACTGGTATTATCTGATAGCTTTTTGGAAAACAAATCTGGAAAAGTGTTATTTAAAAGAAAATTCCTAAGTCCATTGCCTGTTACTTCGTCAAATATCGTTGGACCGGAACAAAACTTAAACTAGACTAGTAAGTCATGTAGGTAGACTCACAAATCAGGCCAATATATGCAAGCATTTAGGCAGAAAATGTGGAAACTATTATTCTATAGAAAAAGTCCACAGTGTAAGTCCAAGGCCCGTTACTTTCGCCAAAAATCAATGGACCAAGAAAAAACTCAAACTTGATCTGTAAGTCATGCAGGGAGACTCATATACCAACAAGAAATGTGTCCACCCGACACAGATGCCCCCAACTCCAACTTTGTCACTACATAAAAGCATAACAATGTAATTGTTCTATACAATTGGATGAAACCCAGGATTAATACCCAAGTTTACACAGTTAAAGTAGTAAAGGATTGTATGCCTAAGACATTTTCATACAGTTTGATAAAAGTCAAATGAAAACTTTGATTTATAGAGTGGACAATGCTAAACAAGAGTGCCAAACTGTCACAAAATACGCCCGTTTTAGGGTTGTGAATACTTTGATGAAGATCGGATGAAAACTACTTGAATTAGAAAGCGGACACCATGCGGAATGTTGAATACGCACTAATTGACCCCATGACCTAGTTTTTGACCCGGCATGACCCATGTTCAAATTTGGCCTAGACATCGTCTAGATACAACTTCTGACCAAGTTTGGTGAAGGTCGGATGAAAATTACTTGAACTTGAGAGCGGACACCAAGCTTAATGTTAAAAACGCACTAAGTGATACTGTGACATTGTTTTAACCCGGCATGACCCATGTTCTAACTTGGCCTAGACATCATCTAGATACAACTTCTGACCCAGTTTGGTGAAGATAGGATGAAAACTACTTGAATTAGAGAGCGGACACCATGCTGAATGTTTAAAATGCACTAAGTGACCCCGGGACCTAGTTTTTGGTACGACATGGCCAATGTTAAAACTTGGCCTAGAGATCATCTAGCTACAACTTCTGACCAAGTTTGGTGAAGATTGGATGAAAACTACTAGAATTAGAGAGCGGACACCATGCTGAATGTTGAAAACGAACTAAGTGACCCCGTTACCTAGTTTTTGACCCGGCATGGCCCATCTTCGAACTTGGCCTAGACATCATCTAGATACAACTTCAGACCAAGTTTGGTGAAGATCGGATGAAAACTACTTGAATTAGAGAGCGGACACCATGCTGAATGTATCATGAAGGCGATGTCCTGTACAGTTAAATGTTTATGTTTTTAATGATCAAAAAAATATCATTTTATAGTGTCAATAATGTACAAGATTTATAACTTACAACCATGAAGTTTCAGTTTTTAAAGCGGGGTTAAGGGTTTGTTTTGTATTTTCAATACATATGTTTGCATGATTTCCAGCATCAAAAGCAAAATCTATGGTAAAATGTAACAGTTTTAAATTACGTGAAATACAGCCTAAAATCAAAACGTTTTGATTACATGAAATAAAATAACTCTTACTTCCTCAAATAGAGGACATCTAACTACCGTAATTAAAGGACTTCTTACTACTTTAATTAAACGACTTTTAAAGACCTTAAAAAATATCATTCTGTAGTTTAAGGACTTCTAACTTATTTAAACAAATTAATTCTAACAATCTTACATAAAGAGCTTTATATGGCTTTAATAAGATCAATCCTGCCAAGGTCTCTATTTTCATTTTCTCTACAATAATTAAACGCATTACATCTGAAAGGCTTTTGGCCTAGTCAGTTTTGTTGAAAAGCAGTACAATGGAACCTAAAAACAGAAACCTAAAAGAAAACACAAATTGTGTCAATTGTTTCCGAGTTGAAAATTTTAACTTGGTTTAATTTAATTACCGATATAGCTGCTCTTTATAAAAGCCTCCCATTCATATCGTATTCTTTTAACACATATTTGATAAAAATTATTTGTTTATACATGGGACCCATTTATTGAACACGATACGCCTCTTTCAATGCATAAACAACATGTAGCACATTATGAATGTTTGCTGTGTTATTATTTCAAGTAAGCGTTTTGAGTTATATTGCATGTAACTGAGTATAGTACCCAACCAGTTTCAAAGAATTGCATGTACACGTTTGCTCTTGTTCCATATAACATGTATGTGTATTTTAT